>JAUPFN010000012.1:32239098-32486598 GCA_036924255.1 Apodemia mormo | reverse complement strand
CTCATACATACTGACGACATTGCGAAAATAGTCGAAAAGGGTTCCTAGGATTTCAAAACGCGATCTGGTGAAAACTCGATTTTTGAAAATCGGAACAAAATCAGTGACTTTCTTCACGTAAAATTTTAGCGGCGAAAATTAAAAATTAATACTAGATCGAATTAGCTGAAATTATTATTTTTAATGATATCTTCCACTATGCTTTCATTTAAATGAAAAAAGCTGCATCATATAAGTGACCATTATTACGAAATTAAAACAAACTGTTTAAACGCGCTGCCGGCTAGCGCTCATCATCCTCCCCGCGCACGTGCCTCCCGCCCGCAACGATAATTTCAGTACAGAAATAAAATATAAGTTAAATAACTGTATATAGTTAAATTGTCGATTTCATAATTCAGTGAGTACTCATATTTCTGTATTGAAATTTTAGCGATACTATTTAAAAAATATTTTATACCGGTAAACAGTTCTTGAGATAAAGTAAAAAAAAATAAACTATATCTATAATTAAGGCTGATCGTCTAAGTATTGTATAGATGTATAGTATTGGCTGGTTCCAAAGTCGTGGGATCGCCGGCGCTGTTGATCAGCGCGCGTTTGAAATTCAACAATTTTGGCGATACATTATTGGAACGAAGTTCCTTACGGCAGGCTTGGAGGGGATAGGGATTTTGCTGCGCGACCGAACTGAAAAAAAATGTGATAGTAAAACCGTAAGAAAAATGCGTGGAATAAAAGCGTTAAATGAGACGTGCGCAGGCGCGACAGTCGCGTACACAAGCGAGTAGTACCGTTTAGCCAAAGGAAGTTCGTTCCTACCTGGTGTCCCGCGACACCACATCATTTTTTTTTAAATATAACTTCCAGATTTATGTATCGATAGAGTACAAAATCTTGTCATTTTTTTTCTGTATAAAATTGCGTTGAATGCATAAATTTCATCAAAATTAATCTGGTCAGGAGATATCGTTAACGAAGTTTAAAAAAAAGCATTTTTTCGATATAACTTAAAGATTTTTGATTTTCATCCCAATCATTTTTTGACTTTCTACAATATTTTGGTATTCAAAAAACAACGTCTTATGTCGTCTCAAAAATTAAAATCGAATCAAGTTTTTAATTCAAACATTAATATTATGTTGCTTACAGCAGCAAGTCAGTAAGTTTTACTTAATATTTTTTAAATACCTTTCAGACTAACATACTGATTAATTTAAAAAACGAATCAGTTTTTCTTCGCAGTGTCAAATACAATAAATTAGATTAAAATCAATAGATTTATTGGGACTTATGAATAATGAAAATTAAAATAATGTTTTTTTTTATATTACTCTGACATTTTCAGCCTATAGATTATGTAGCTAAAAAAATATTTTAGGGCTCAAAAATTACGTTGAATGCCATTCAAAAAATCAAAATCGGTCATCGTTTTCAAAAGCTGTATAACCTTTTTAAAAATAAAATTAGTCTCATAACACAACCTATTACATATAATATAATCGTAGGAAAGTCAAAACTGTACATTGAATATTTTTAAAAAGAATACTTGGGGCGTGATCTACAATCGATATCGAAGCCAAAAATATAGTTTTTAGAATTTTTTAGAATGTTTTAGGGATGGACTGATGACAATTTTTTTTTAAATATATTTACGTTAGTTTATTTTTGTTTATGGTATCCGCCCGCATATGTAAAGATTTTTAATATAGTATCTATAAAAATGGTTTAAAAAGTTCTAAAGCATTTATTAAATGTAAAGAAAAAAAAGGTATCTTCACGCCCATATCCCGGAAGGGGTAAGCAGAGGTACAACAAGTGCAACCACGATTAGCCGAAGATACTTACTTTTTCGTGGCTTTCTGTTGTGAAATATTTCGCTAGTTCAATAAAATATTGAATAGAATTTACAACATGAGCTCTTAGACTTAAAGTTTCACAAGAGTCCGAGAAAGTTCCTTCAAGAATAGCTCGTGATCTATCCTTCCGTTTTCAATTTTACAACTTGGCAGAAGCCTTACAAAGCTCGTTTACCGGTGTCTAATTCAGTCTTTCAAACCGGTGTAGAGTTGTTCAAGAAAAATATTACCCTTGTATAATATTAAATTGTAAATAAATTTTACTCGAGTCATACGGAAAACTTCTGGCTTTAGATAAACCTGATATTTTTGTAATGATACGCATTTTTTAAACATTTTTTTTACCTGCTCTCTTATAATTTTTTGCGTTCGCTGGCATTTAAAAATCATGTGCTCTGTGGTTGGCATCATTGTGTGAAGAGGTGGATTCGTCTTCAATAAGTCTCTTTGGCTTTGTGAAACGCATTCATCCCCGATTGCTTTTTTTATATCATTAGATAGCAAAGAAGTAGATGTCTCTTCTGATGGAAAGAGAAACCATCGCTTATAAACACCAAAGATATTAATAATGCGTTGTAATTCGTGTGGCGGGATGGCAATGCCACATGCAAAAGTCTACCGGTTTAAGGTAGCGGGTATTAAAGCCGGTTTTAAACACCCCATGTTGGTCTGAGCTGCCTTTAAAGAATAGATCATCCGCCGTTCTTCCAGGCAGTTCGTAAGAGGCGAACCATTAGTTTTACGAGTCACTACTATTGTGGCTACTAGGTGGTAGAGTTCTGCATTGTCTCGCCTCAGTATGGTACGTTTTTAAATAATACTAATATTTTTCATTCTTCTTGAAATTGATGGAGTACATTATTAATAAAAAGCTCTTTAATTATTGTAAGATCGCAAGATTAATAACGATAAGCAATACGGTTGTTAATCTATTCGAGTATATATCCCATCGTAGGGCTAAAGGCATAAAGAGCAAGGGAAAGCACTGGCACTAGCAGTTAGTCTAAATATCGTTAAAGCTTTCGACCGGATCTGGAACAAGGCACTTCTGAGCAAATTAACAACTTACGGTATACGGAAAACCATTCAACTAATCGACAATCCCGTACTTACCAACGACGGTTTGAAGCCGCTTAGTTTTTGCAGAGACATTGGTTTTTATGCCTATAACCGGTAGGGTTATATAATGGGAAGTGTTCTGATGCACCTGCATCCACTTTCCGCCTTCATACTACACTTCATAGGTTTCTCCCATGTTGGTCCGAGCACCTTTGAAGAAAAGACCGACTGCCGTTCTGCTAGGCAAATCGTAAAAGGCGACAGATTGGTTATACGTGTCATAACTATTCCTAACTACAATGTGGTAGAGTTTCGCAACGTCTTGTCCGGGTATTAGGTACCACCGCCTTATCTACGTTGCTATGACGTCAGTGCTTGTCATTATTGTCTTCAGTTTGGAGGGTATGGTAGCCGGTAAAATTATGCATGTGGCATAGCCATCCCGCCATATAGATAGCAACGCACCACACCATCACATATCTTATGTGATGATGTGGTATGATGCTTTGGTGTCTATAGGCGATGGTTTCTCTTTCCATCAGAAGAGCCATCTACTTGTTTGCTACCTCATGATATAAAAAAATGAAATATTTCATCTGTACCACTTTAAAGCTTAGTCATCTATCACAGTTTGCTTTTCATACATACGTATTCTGGCCCGAACAGTAAAACTCTGGAACAATTTCCCTCACACGGTGTTTCCAAGGAGCTTTGAAATGGGTATTTTTAAAAGGAGGGTTAAAAGTTTCTTTGGAGGTTAGCATCGCATTTTGCAGCTAACTCGTTTTGTTTCTGATGTCCATAGGCAATTGTGATTGTTTTCCACTAGGCGGCTCAATGCTCGTATGTCAACTTAAAAAAAAAAAGATTTATATAGATAAAAATAATCGAGTGTTAACTATCACGCAGTAAAAGTGGATCTTTTGATTGAAGTAAGAATGAAAGAAAGAAAGAGAGAAAGATAAACTGAAGGAGTTGAAGCCAATTTTTGTATTTTAGAAATAAAAATTTACAGTTAAATTTCTTTAGTTGTACTATTTGTATGTAGCTAGTTTTAGAACCAGTGCTTAGAATATGACGTTGATATTATATTGTATTTAATTACATTAATATACACGTAAAAAATTGTGCTATTTTCTTTATCTCATTCACACATCGTATCGTATCGTATCGTATATATATATATATATATATATATATATATATATATATATATATATATATACACATATATATAAGGGTTCACAATAAAGAAACAAATACTAATGTATTTGTTTCTTTATATGATATATATATATATATATATATATATATATATATATATATATATATATATATATATATGTAGGAAGTGGGTCAGATATGATAAATAAAATGCGGATGTGGTAATATAACAGCTCTTTATATTTTGTACAACTTGTCTCAAAAATAACATAAAATCACTATTAAAGCTTTCCATCACTAATGACTAGTTCTCGTTTAACAAATCCAAGTAACTTAATTATTCTTTATTACAAATAAGTCATCATTTAAGCAATAGATAGTCAATTATAAATTGTACTGCGACTAATTTATAGTTGACAATAATAATTAACTTGTTTGCACAAATTAATTATCCAAGAGTCGAGGATAAGCCACTAGCAAGATACAACAAGTGTACCGAGCCACGCCAGAGCCTAGACTGCCTTATCGGCGGGCGCTCAGAGCCTTTTATACAGGTAGCAAAACAAGTTGAGTGGTAGGGATATCGAACGATGCGCTTGCCGGCCCGGGCCGTGCATTTGTTGTTTACACTTTACAATATTCTTGCATTTGACGACGCGGACGCCGTCACGGCCATACTGACATACACACGTCCTCGTGTGCGCATCTTTATACATCTGAGGACAAGGAACGCCTCGTTCATCCTGACATATCTTTTAGAAAACTAAACAATCTTATTTATTTGTTTTTTTACAGCTCTATAATTAGCGTAATCTTTTAGCGAAATGTTACAATAGTGTGCTGGTCCGGTAACCCTTTCAGCAACCACAACTATTAAACTATTCTCGTCAGTTTTGAAACCGGAGACTGGATCCTACTAAGCTAGGAATCCCTCATCAATTGAAAAAACCGGAGACTCGATTGTACTAAGCTCCCTCTCATCAGTTAAAAACCGGAGACTGGAGTATATTAAGCTCCCTCTCATCAGTTAATAACCGGAGACTGGAGTGCACTAAGCTCCCTCTCATCAGTTAAAACCGGAGACTGGAGTGTACTAAGCTCCCTCTCATCAGTTTAAAACCGGAGACTGGAGTGTGCTAGGCCGGAAATCCCTTTAGCTAATGTGCTAGACCGGAAATCCCTTTAACTGAGAGTGCTAGACCGGAAATCCCTGTAGCTAATGCTAGACCGGAGATCCCTTTAGCTGAGAGTGCTAGACCGGAAATCCCTTTAGCAAACAGTGCTAGACCGGAAATCCCTATAGCTAATGCTAGACCGGAAATCCCTTTAGCTGACAGTGCTAGACCGGAAATCCCTGTAGCTAATGCTAGACCGGAAATCCCTTTAGCTAATGCTAGACCGGAAATCCCTTTAGCTGACAGTGCTAGACCGGGTTGCAATCCCTGTAGCCAAAAGGCTAGACCGGAATGAACCCCTTTAGCCGAGTCATTGGACCGGACACTCCCTTCAATGACTCTAATCTTCCTACATTTTTTGTCAATCCTACATTTTTTGTGTCAATCCTACATTTTTTTGTCAATCCTACATTTTTTTGTCAATCCTGCATCTTTTGTCAATCCTGCATCTTTTGTCAATCCTGCATCTTTTGTCAATCCTGCATCTTTTGTCAATCCTGCATCTTTTGCAATCCTAAATTTTTTGTTAAATTACTTCTTTTACATCTTTTTCCATTGATTTCTTTTCATAGTTTTATAAGACTCCCATTTCCTTTAATTATTTTTTTTCTTCGCTTCTTACATTTTTAGTGATATTTTATCATCATTTTACTACATTTTTTTTTCGTTTACTTAATATCGTATTTTTTTTGCTGATGATGTAGCCTCATGAATAGTGGCATTAGTTATTACAAGATTAGAGAATCTCCTTCGCAGGTAGATATTAAAAACTCTGACTGTTATAACTATTTACAATATACACTGCATTTCTATCAATATTGTTTGGACCAGTTTTATGAACAAGATCATTATCATGAGTATACGCCGTCACGTCATCCTTGTTATAATTTTCATATAGGTACCTCAAGAAACCCTACAGGAATATGGGGAACTTCGCAGAGGCTATCATGGGCGCACTTGTTTTCTAAAATTGCGGTAACTTTTAAGGAGCCCTTATATTTTGAGTCAACAATAATTTTCGTTTAGTGTCGTTCTACATTCCTAACAAAGACAAAGTCACCTACACTAAAAGGTTTAACCTTTCATTACCTCTACTCAACCATAAAATGTCCGATTGGGCTGATTTTTTTTTCAAAGCTTTTAGATACTTTCGCGAGTTTTTGTTAGTTGCCGAATGTCAAACCTAATGCTGCTGAGCGCGTGTTAAATATTACCTAACCGCTTTTGCCATGATTTGTCAGAGAATTATACTGCGCTATCATTATTAAACCCTACAGGAATCGCATTACATATTCGGACCGACTGTTAGCTCTATATGTGCCTGTCGCAAGAAGATGTAAATCTGTATTGTTTTCTCTTTTTTTTTAAAAAAAAAAATTAGTTTGAGTTTAGTTGGTAATAAACTTTAAGATTGCTTATTAACGATCTTCAAAGGGTCAACTAATTCGATTTCAGCTCGACGAATTTAAGCCCGACGGTTTTAATTCAATTGGTTGTCAATTGTTTTTTTAAAAATATCTACCAAGCGCTCTCTATCTTTACCTACAAAGTCAGTATTTACCATACTCTCGCTAGCAGATTTTGAAACTGAGCAGGATTGTTTTTTTTTTTTATATATCATAAGATAGCAAACAAGCAGATGGGTCTCCTGATGGAAAGAGTCAACCATCGCCTATAGACACCAAAGATGTTAATGGTGCGTTGCTATCTTGCTATCAAGATTGTGTTTAAGTATTGCTAAGCATTAATCTGTTTTCGCTTACTTCCTATTCTACATTGGTCCAAATTTTGCGGCCTAACGAAACATTAAGACTTATCAGGTCAAACGTGAAACTACCTCCAAATTTAAATTTTGCCTTGTGGTTAAGCATTTGATTTGTTCAGTGGAAACTACATCTACAAGCGACTATTTATAGATTCTTGTTCATAAAACCGTTCTCTTACAAAGGAATCACAACAGATTTGTTTGATATGGCTACATTCTAAACCAGACTCAAATATAAAAGATAATTAAATTCTACTTAGTGTAATACACCATGTAACGCTCTGGAACAGATGTTGACTGGTTTTCTGTTTTTCGGAACTCGAAGTGGCAACTTCTTTCTTCTTGTAGCTCATCGGAAAAATGGAAGCTTTGTGGCTGGGCCGGGGTCACAACATACATAGCAGACCACTGGTGGTCGGCCACTGGACACGTCACCAGAGATAGTGGTAGATGACCTGCTTTCGCTGCAAGCAAAAATTATTTGAGATAAGTTTCTGTTTATCACGGCAATAGTTGTTACGATGTTCGATTCTATCACAAAATTGTAACTTCCTCGAAATACAGTGGTGCTCTTAAATCGGTTCATATTTAAGTCTAAAAGGAAGAGATCTTCAAGTGATAATATAGCTTGCCAAGACAGCAGCTTGTGAAGTAGGTGACGGCATGACTCTTAAGTGAGTGAGTAGCTACAATGATCAGATCAACCCCGTCTAATTTTTTCTTTTCTATATTTATTTTACTTGAGGTACACCAGCTAGTAAGTTAGACGACAAAAATCCTACGAGTCAGATGAAGGGTCTTTGGAACGACAGAAGCATTTCATTAAAAACAAAGCAGAGGCTGGTTTGTACGCTGGTGTTCTCCATATTTACGTACGGCGCAGAGTTATAGACACTAAGAGCTGCAGACAGACGTCGCATTGATGCGTTTGAAATGTGGTGTTGGAGGAAAATGTTACGTATCCCTTGGACAGCACACAGGACCAACGCCTTCATACTAAAACAACTTTGAGTAAAGACCAGACTGTCTGCTACGTGCCTTCAAAGAATTCTATAATACTTCGGCCACATCTCTAGAAAGCAAGGAGACAATCTCGAAAAGCTAATAGTGACCGGAAAAGTAGAAGACAAAAGACCACGTGGTCGTACTCCTATGCGATGGTCAGACCAGGTTTGCACCAATCTTATGTCTAAAATGTTTTATGATGCTCTGCACGCCGCTGAAGATAGAGTCCAATGGTATAATATTGTGCTATCTAGAACAATCTAATGAGGAGGTTACGACTCTCAGTAATGAAGAATACGAAGCTAGGAGGAGGACACCAGTTAGTCATATCGTCTGCTTCATCAGAATCAAAGTATATCAACTTAAGGGGAGTAGATGCATTTACAGAACGTGAATTAATATTTCCTGCTATTTTTCAAAGAATAGTTTCCATACCACAAGTGAAAAGAGACATTTACTGCTCTATATAATTAACCGAATTAGTTTGATGCTGAAGTGGGAGTGAATCCGATCCCACTTCTGATGTAGGAAGTGGGTCAGATATGATAAATAAAATGCGGATGTGGTAATATAACAGCTCTTTATATTTTGTACAACTTGTCTCAAAAATAACATAAAATCACTATTAAAGCTTTCCATCACTAATGACTAGTTCTCGTTTAACAAATCCAAGTAACTTAATTATTCTTTATTACAAATAAGTCATCATTTAAGCAATAGATAGTCAATTATAAATTGTACTGCGACTAATTTATAGTTGACAATAATAATTAACTTGTTTGCACAAATTAATTATCCAAGAGTCGAGGATAAGCCACTAGCAAGATACAACAAGTGTACCGAGCCACGCCAGAGCCTAGACTGCCTTATCGGCGGGCGCTCAGAGCCTTTTATACAGGTAGCAAAACAAGTTGAGTGGTAGGGATATCGAACGATGCGCTTGCCGGCCCGGGCCGTGCATTTGTTGTTTACACTTTACAATATTCTTGCATTTGACGACGCGGACGCCGTCATATATATATATATATATATATATATATATATATATATATATATATATATATATATATATATATATATATATATATATATATATATATATATATATATCATATAAAGAAACAAATACATTAGTATTTGTTTCTTTATTGTGAACCCTTTTCGTTTATCGTATTTGAAATCACATCGATTTTAATGATATTTTACTTCAATAAATGTTTTTGACTTTTAGAATTTGAATTTGGAAGGTTTACTTAGTAATTAAATTTTATAACGTTAAACTAAGGTATCTTTATAGAAACTGTCGTATTACCACAAAATTATCTTTATATCATTCGCTCATCGTATCGTAATGTATTTGTTACTTTATCGTAAAGTATTTTCGTTTCATGGAACTTCAAATTGCATCGATTCTAAAGAAATTTCACTTTAATAAATATTTTTTAATTTTAGAATTTGAATTTGGAAGTAAACAAATTTTATGTGTTTCTATAACGTAAAATTAAGGTATCTTCATAGAATCTGTTGTATTACCGTGAAGCCTCCGTCAATATATTAACAAGTACTCATACAATGTAATCCCATATTTGTATGTCCGGGCACAAACATGCATCAAAAGCACATTCAATTACATAGATCCTTTGATGGATTCCATGAAATGTATCCACTAGAGCGTAATTTACACTAGAGCGCAAATTCTAAGTAACAGGGTGTATACTCAAATAGTTTATACTATACAATTTCCAAATTAGACTAATACTGAAATCCTAACATAACATTTTGGTACCGTTTTGCGTAACTGTGATAGCTTTAATTTCAGTATCATTTGACTTCAGTAATATTTTGATTATGAAATAGAAAAATATGTGTATTTCAACAAAACAAAGTACAGTCACCTTATACATCCATTTTAGTTCGTACCATCTGTATGCAGACGATTTGCAGCTCTATTTATCCTTTAAGCTGGAAGATCTAGACAATGGTGTCACTAACATGAATGCTGATTTAAATGCAATCCATACTTGGGCAGAAAAATATGGGCTTGTTAAAAATATGAGTGTGTTAAATCCTGATAATACGCAAGTAATCTTGATTGGGCGAGAAAGATTCTTAAAACAAATTGATGTACAAACTATTCCCGCAGTGAGCCTAAATGGTAAAAATCTCCCCTATCTTTCATCTGTTAGGCTTTCATATAACCAAAAATTTGTCGTGGTCGCTTCATGTTAGTGAGACTAGTCGCAAAGTTTTTGCTTCCATGCGCGCATTGTAATGATTTACCATTTCAAACGAAAATTACGTTAGGTAGTTAATGCGTTGTTATTGCCTATCATAGATTATGCGGATATCTGTTACCCTGACATTACTGAAGAATGGTTAGTAATTTATAAAACTGGTCAAGGGTCACGTTTTTGAACGGGTCCAAATACATAATCTATAAACACGATAGAAGTCAAAATATGTACAGAACGCAAGATGAAAGCTATAAGTTTTAAAAAAGTCGAAATCATGTATATATTCACGTTTTGACATTTCAAATTATTAATTACTTTTAAATAAATTTAATATATAAGACATTAATAAATTCATTTTATTTTTTAAGACATGGGCATGAGTATTTTGATAATAAATTTTTATCTTTTAGGGAAATGTGAACGCGAAACCGCTAATGATACTTGGTATTACTTTGGTTGTATAGTTAGTTAAAGTGTTTCTCTTTATTTTAGTGAGAATGATATTGCACTACATTAGTAAGTAAACATAATATATAAAAATTATTATAAGATTTTTTAATTTAAAATTTATTATGATTATAACATAAATTATTATTATGATTATAAACATAATTTTAACATTTGCATGCTACAAAACAGGCGAAATAGGATGAAAGAGCAGCACATTTTTAAATGAGATCTAATTATGTACGCTATTTTATACAAATAAAGATATTATAAGATATTATTATAAAAAAAAATGAATACGGCGATATTAAATGTTAATTTTTTTGATGTTTCCAATCATAATTATGTCGGACTTTTTGTAATTCGATCCATCGAAACTCAATATTCTGAAAATACTAGGTAAGCGTTCTAAATAATATAGTTTTGGAATTATAAAACTTAATCTTTTATATAGAGAATTAATGGTTTGGACTTATGAATGTTTGTTAATCATGCCAAAATTACTAAACGGATTTGGATGAAATTCAGCACACAGGTAGATGATGAATAATAATGGACTAGGACATATTCTACTTTTTATCCAGGAAAAATTAGGTGATCCCGCGGGATTCACCAAAAACTTTTATAATACAGCGGGCAGCACGGTGCGGCTTGTCAATAATAAATAAATAAATATTCCTTATATATAACCATAACTAACCAACAACCAACCCCAAAGTAAGCAAATTATTTGCTCGTGATATTGATGTTAGTCAACGATATTAATACATATATATATATATATATATATATATATATATATATATATATATATATATATATATATATATATATATATATATATATATATATATATATATATATATATATATATATATATATATATATACCACCACCACCCAAACCCAGAAATACAAACATCTATATCATACAGATATTTTTTTATAGACAAAAGGGGCAAACGAGTAGGAGGCTCACCTGACGGTAAGTGATTAGTACCGCTCATGGACAGCCACAGCACCATGACAGGTCTTGCAGCTGCATTGCCGGCCTTTTAAGTTCGGAAACACCCCCGCCAGTAATTGATTCCACAGAGAAGTAGTGCGCGGTAAAAAGAGTCTAGAGAATCGCAAGGTTGTGGATTTCCAGACATCGAGGTGGTGAGGATGGAACTTTGAATTTTTCCGCGATGTCTAATGATGAAATTCAACAGCAAGGATCGATCCAAACAGTTCGTCGGAACACTCTCCATGATAGATGCGGTAAAATATGCTAAGCGGATTTACATCTCTGCGTAAAGCCAAGGAGTCAAGGCGGTTGGAGACAGCCGGGTCGTCAACGATTCGAACCACTCTATGCTAAATTACATATAGTATAAACAGAATGACAGAAAGAAATAAAGAAAATGGCTGCTTAGATATTAGTATCGTAAAAATAACGCACTGCACTTGAAAAAACCTAATTATTTTCAAATTACAGACAGACACTTCAATTTTATTTATATGTGTATATTTTATGAATCATTCGGAATTATGAAAATTGGTTTTTTGAAATTCGTATTTGCACGTGGAACTAACAAATATTTTTTCATATTCATTAGTGTTCTCGAGTTAATTATATCGTGCACGCTCTATAATTTATATACACGCCTATAACCCCCCGGGTAGAATTTTGATGAAGTGATATTTTAGTTTATATTTGGTATTTCTGGATATTGATTTCCATTAAATTGATGGAGCGCTACAAAAGCGTAATTTAAACATGTCTAAACAGCAACAACCAAACTGAATTCCCTTTAATTATAGAGGCCTTCCTCACATCATATGTTCTTGTTTGGATCTTTTAACTTTATACGGATTGGCTGTCAAACTACTGAACATATTGCAGAAAAGGTACGACAAATCACGCAAACGACACGCAACGACAAAGGTTGTTCTGCGTTTTTTGATGTTTTAATTAAAACACAATACACCGTCCCAAGTAAAAATATCTAATGCAATATAATTTATGATGCTAAAAATATAAAAAGATAACGCAGTAGACAGATGGCTTATTTTCTAGAACAAATATTTATAATGTTAATGAACCAAACATTATCTTCTTAATTAACTAGTTAAATCGTAGATGTTCAAATGGACTCTTCGTACTTTTTTCATTCGAACGCGCTTTGGTTTTGAATAGATATAAATGGACTGAGTGATGCAGAAAAAACATTATTGTAACCCGGTCCCACTGGGACAACTTAAAGCAGTTCAAGCATTTGCACGTGGCATTTCTTCCCGTCACATGTATGACAGCACACCATTTACATCTTGGTTGTATTACGGCTGTTCGATTTGGCCGTACCTTCTTGTCAAATCAGCTTGCCTCGTACATTATAACCTTCTTCGATAAACAGGCTATCCAACTCAAAAAGAATTATTCAAATCGGTTCAGTAGTTTTCGAGATTACCGCTTACAACCAAACAAACAAACAAACTCTACAATTTTATAATATTAGTATAGAAGTATAGATAAGAAGTATGAAAAATGAAAAGGATGCTGGGGTAGATATGGTATCTGTCGAGATGATAAAAACAGTGGTTATTTTGTTTGGGACTCTTTTGTAATAACTGAGACTTTTGTACTAAGTTATAGAAGAGGGGACAAACGAGCAAGAGGTGCACCTGATGGTAAGTGATCAGCGCCGCACATGGACATCCGCAATACCAGAGGTCTTGCAGTTGCGTTGCCGACCTTTTAACCACTTGACCCCGAAATAATTACTAGGCAAGGCGCTTTCGCGGGTCTTCAACGGTCATGACGTCACGTCGGCGCGATGCATAAAAAGTTTTATTACTTTACAATGAATCAATATATTTATCATTCTGTAAACGAACATTTACTATTTAATATATCTATTATACTATATAGGGCATTCAAATAAAGTAATATTGTTATAATTTACTTGATAAAAACGGTGAAATAATAACCGACTTTTACCGGTCCTTATTTTTGTTATTACGATTTATTTCTTACAACTAAATATCTAAATACAATCATTATAATCTAAATAAACCTTTTATAACAAAAAAACCCAGTAATTACAATTATACACGCGTCAATTACTTTTTGGGCTAAAGTGAAATCATTTTATAGACTAAATAATCATATATAATTTGAATATTTTAAATGAATGGTTAAGTGGTTATACCAAAGAGTGTAAGCCACACAAATTCTTCGGCGCGGCTCGATGGGGCTTTCCTGGTGCTTCACCGGTTAAGAATGAGTAAGCTCTTTACTTGAAGGTCCCTCAATACTCAATACTCAATAATTTATTGCTTAATATGTTACAATTATTACATTTGGTGTTATTATATTATATTAAATGTGGTGAACATATACACCCTAATAGGGTATTGCAATGTAGGACTGGACCGATCCATTTTATGATACAATTATACGGTTGTCGTTAAAGAAATCGTTTATGGTGTAGTAACATTCTTCTACCAATAGACTTTTTACAAGTTTTATAAATATACGATCATTTTCTTCAGATTTAATTTTATCAGGTAGTTTATTATATATTTTTATACACATTATATTCGGTCCGGAACTATGCATTTTTAGTTTTGATATTGGCAATTCTAGATTATATTTGGATCTACTTGCGAAGTATCGTGGCATATCGGTTTTATTTTTAAAAAAATGGGGATATTTTCTTACAAATTTCATTGCTTCCAATATGTATATTGATGTCAAAGTTAATATTTTGAGGCTTTTAAAGTATGGTTTGCAACTTTCGGTTTCTTTAATGTTTTTGAGGATGCGTATACATTTTTTTTGGGAAATAAATAGCTCTTGTATGTTTGAACTATTACCCCATAGCAAAATGCCTTATGTAAGCCACGAATTTGCGTATGCGTGATATGCTACCAAAGCAGTATTAAGGTCTGTTGCTTTACGTAGTTCTCTCAAAGCGTATGTAAAGCTCGACATTTTTGTTTTTATTTTACTTATATGATTCTTCCAGTTGATATTAGAATCTATATCTAGGCCTAGTAACGTGAACGTATCAACGCATTCTATTTTCGTATTATTATATTTAAAGTCAATGTTAAGAGGAATTTTTTGATAGGGTCTGAATTGAATTAATTTAGTCTTTGAAAAATTTATGTCAAGGTTGTGGTCTTTCATCCAGTTATTTAAATTATTAAAAATGTCAGTAAGATTTTTATTTAAATTAATATTATTTTTACAAGATGTCAAAAGTGAGATGTCGTCCGCAAATAGTACACAGTATTCATTAAGTATTTTTGGGAGGTCATTAATGTACAGTAAAAACAGGATACATCCTAGTACGCTTCCTTGTGGGATAGAATTTTTTATTTGTGTCATTTTTGATTTAATAATGTCAATTTTTCCGGTCTTAGCATCAAAGTTTTCAATTGCTACGCATTGTTGGCGATTACTTAGGTAAGACTTGAACCACTGTTGTGGAATTCCGCGAATCCCTACGTCATAAAGTTTTCGTAATAGAATGCTATATTGCACTTTGTCGTATGCTTTTGTCATATCTAATAAAATTTCTACGCCATATTTTTTTTCGTTGATTATATTAAGCGCCGCATTTATATACTTGTAAACTGCCAAAGATGTAGAATGATTTTTTCGGAAACCATTCTGAGAGTCGTGAAATATTTTATATTTTTCACAATAGGCATTTAATCGTTTTTGCATTGCTTTTTCAAATATTTTTGATGATGTAGGTAAAAGAGCTATAGGCCTATAGTTTTGTAAGTCAAGCATAGACGACTTTTTGTGGATGGGTTTTATTACTGATATTTTTAGTAAGTCTGGAAAGTTACCCTCTTGGAACGATTGGTTGATCAATAGGTAGTAAGGTAAGGTTAGTTCTTTAGCGCAATATTTTATCAATTTTGGTGGTAACTCGTCTATACCGTAGCTACTGCTATTTTTTAGGTTTCGAATGATATTGTATATTTCGCAAGGCTCGACCGGACTGAGGTACATCGAGTTATGAGTGCGCGTTAGTGGCGGCCGGCTACGCGCCTTATCCCCACTACACATCTTTCCTATAGATGCGAAGTAGTCATTGAAATGATTTGCAACCTCGCTCGGATTAGACGTTATATTATTATGGATACGTAGTTTAATATTACGTTTTACTTTTTTAATGTTTTTATTAGTACGCTCCTTAATTATTTTCCACATTGTTTTTGATTTAGTTTCTGAATAAGTCATTTCTTTAATATACTGATTACGTTTAGACGTATTTACGGTTTTTTTCAGAATTTTTGTATACTGTTTATAATATCTGATAAGAGCTGGGTGCTTATAGTGTATTACTAAAGATTTTAATAACCGTTTATTTTTACTCGACGTCTTTATGCCTTTAGTCAGCCATGCGTGTTTTTTATTAGATTTTAATTTAATGAGGGTTTTTGGTATACATTTATTTAGGATTTCAATCAACTTATTGTTAAATATATTATAATTTTCATTAATATTTTTGTTTGTATTTAAAACAGTTTCCCGTGTAATTTCTTTTAATTCTTTATTAAAAAAATCCATGTTGTGTTTATTAAATAAACGTTTTTTTTATATGCCATATGACTGGTTCTGTTTTTAGATTAGAAACATTTTTTATTTGTAAATTAATGCTTTTGCGGTCAGAAAAACCATAGTCATGTACACTTGTATGTATTTTACTTTTATTACAATTAGAGAATACTAAATCTAAACAAGTTGATGTCGATTTTGTAACGCGGGTCGGTTCTTTGATATATTGAATAAAATTATATTCAAGCATTAGGTTTATTAATGAATTTGATTGTGTATTGTTAAGCAAGGTATTCACGTTAATTCACATCACCGCCTATAATAATATTCATTAAGTTGTATTTTTTTCGTAGTAATTCTAAAAGTTTCCCTAATTGTCTATAAAATAAATCGGTCTGTCTACTATTCCAATAAATAACAATCAACAACACATTTATATCTGTTATTTCAATAGCGCATATTTCTATCACATATTCAATTGACAGCTCCACAATATCCTTTCTTTCTTCATAGTTTCATAGTTCTGCATAGTTTAGTCGACAAAACAAAGTCGGTGTATCCATTTATGTTAATTAATTTTGTTTTC
This sequence comes from Apodemia mormo, assembly GCA_036924255.1. Lineage (NCBI taxonomy): Eukaryota > Metazoa > Arthropoda > Insecta > Lepidoptera > Riodinidae > Apodemia > Apodemia mormo. The sequence goes on along the minus strand of JAUPFN010000012.1, from coordinate 32,469,742 downwards.
TCACGAGATAACCAACTTTCAGAAATGCATAGTGCGTGGTAACTTGGTACTTCTTTCAGGAAACAGGCCAGAGAATCTCGTTTATTGTATAAACTTTGTATATTTTGGAATAATATGTTCAGGTTTTTTGTTTTATTGTTAGAGACGAAAATTATTAATAACTGGATTTTGTTGTGCGTTAGTGCTGTAACTGATATCTGATGGTGTCTCGTTGACACTAACGTTAATTTGTGTTATAGAGGAATCTTGCTGAAGAGGCTGTGTTGAAGATGATGACGATTTTGGGTCTTGGTAAGTGTGAGTTATTTTTCCATCTATGAAAAGTTTGTTATTTCGTATGTATGCGTGATGACCATTCTTTCTAGCTGTGCGTAATTGTTCTTGTTGGACTTTTCTCGTTTGGCGTGCTTTCTCGTTAAGATATTCCGAGATATATAGCCCCGTATTTTTGAAAAACTGGGCGTTTTGCACGATGTACTTCGTGATTTTTTTGCTTAAAAGCTCGATCATTATAGGTCTGCGGGGGCCTTTTCTACCTATTCTCGTTAGGGCTTCTATATAACCTGTTAAGTCTAAATTAAGTATAACCTGAAAAATATTTATTATTCTATATTGTAGATGGTTTTCTGTCTCACTGTCATATTCTGTTGAACCATATAGTACTAATTTTTTTGAATTTTCTTCATGACTAGATTGATCATATGTTCTATTTTTATATATGTTTGAATTATTTATTGTGTTTTTTATTTCTTTAATTTCTTCTTGGAGTATTTTATTTTCGTTTTCTAATTTTCCTATTTTGTCGTTAAGTAATTTTACATGATGTTTTATATTTGTTTGTTCGTTTATTATTCCGTCTGTTTTTTTATAAATATCTTGAAGTAATTTCTCGCTAGTTTGTTTGATTTCATTTTGTATTGTATATTTTATCTCGTCTAATATTAGTTTCTTATTATCCCTATCTTATTTTTATCCCTATGTCGTATCTGTTCGGAAATACCTCTTCCAGAGAGGTACAACAGAGTAGTGCGAAGCAAAAAGTGTCGGGAGAATCGCACAGTTGTAGATTTCCAGACATCGAGATGGTGGGAATGGAATTTAAAATTTTGACGTGAAAACTGATGTCTCTAAAACGTATAAACTATAGTATACGTTATAGAGACATCAGTTTGATAAGCCTGATATCCAAATATGTGTGCAAAGATAATTATAAAGAGAATGTAAGAGAAGTCTGATGAAATGTTGTGAAAAGCTCAAGGAGTATCAGATCTGGACGAACGGAACGAGTTTTCTCACTCCGAAATATCGTAGAGAGGCACCTGGTTGTCGGAGACATAAGGTTTTCTGCGGATTTGTAGATTTAAAAAGTATTCAGTGCTACATAGATAATGCGATGGTACTAAACCCGGACGAGACATTGCGGAATTCTACCAATGTAGTCACGTAGTAATCGACCAATCGTTCGTCCCTTGGGAACTGTTTAGCAGAATATTAGAAAGAGCCCTCTTAGGAGTATATTCTTCAAACATTCTCTGACCAACATGGAAGAACCCGAAAAACAACCACAAAATTTTATTTTAAGCCCGGGGTTTGAACCCAATTCCTCATGATCTGAGCCGAATAATCTAGGCTAGTCTAACCTCTACACCACGAGAGACTAGAGAGTTTCCATCAACTATTTATTTATTTTCATTACAATATTTTAAACATCTATTTCTGAAATAAATACTAGAACCAAACGTCCTGTGGTCGAAATTTGACAATAATAATATGATTTTGTTAGACCATAGACTAAATAATAAAATCTCTTCTAAGTTTGACAACAGATTTTAATCATAAACAAAATAGTACTTCTTCGCAACTGTGCCAAATTTCATATTCTTCCGTTCGCGTGCTTGTCATAAAAAGGGATACTAAGCTTTTGTATCACGTATTAGTATGTCTATATTATATAATAAAACTAAGTTGATAAAATGTGCGTGCCGATAAAACTTAAAAGGGAGTCCCGGTACGATAAAGGGACTTATATAGTGTGATAGCCCTTTATCCCTCCTCGAACAAGAAAGTTCCCATTTTAATCTAAAGGGCGTATTTTTAAAGATATTAGGGCTTTTCTAACCCTTCAACTTGGAAATTAAGTGTAGTGGCGCCATCTGTTGTCGAGTATTTGAACTTCATTCAGAACAACGATTATTTGGGTTGCATTTCGAAAGGCGCCGCGAACAATGGCAGCATGTGTGTAATGGCGCGAAATTTTAAATTCCACTTTCAATAAAGTCTTAACTTACATTTGTTATATTTCAACTACCACGTAATCTCATATCAACTCCCGAGCGAAGCCGGGCATCATTGCTAGTCATTGTTATATAATAAAACTTAATTGATAAAATGTCCGTGCCGATAAAACTTAAAAAGGAGTCCCGGCACGATAAAGGGACTTATATAGTGTGATAGCCCTTTATCCTCCCTCGAACAAGAAAGTTCCCGTTTTAACCTAAAGGGCGTGTTTTTAAAGATATAAGGGCTTTTCTAACCCTTTGACTTGAAAATGAAGTGTAGTGGCGCCATCTATTGTCGAGTATTTGAACTTCATTCAGAACAACGATTATTTGGATTGCATTTCGAAAGGCGCTGCGAGAAATTGTAGCATGTGTAGTAATGACGCGAAATTTAAAATTCCAGTTTCAATAAAGTCTTAAATTACATTTGCTATATTTCAACTACCACGTAATTTTATATCAACTTCCGAGCGAAGCTGGGCATCATAGCTAGTAGACTATAAACAATATTGACAATGCCACAAAACCCATTGCGACATTAAACGAACACAGCGGCAAGGGAGGTGTAGATTTTATTTAAAAATTGTATATTGAACTATGAATGGCTGTTACATCAAATTAATTTTGAAACTGCAATCCTCTTAACGACGAATCCTGCCCCGAATTGCCTAATCCAGCGCGTAGCAACTGCATAGAGCCTACAAAAATCTAAATTAAACCTTGTAGCATTGTATTAAAGTACATTTCACTCTGGAATACAAATTTTCGTAGCCTTGAGCTAAATCGAAGCTGCTGATTAATAAAAATGATTGAACAACAAGGTTCAATAGGTTCCTTTCACGTAAAATAGAATATAGCAGGCTACTCGGACTCTATTTGGCCGAATAGAAATTTCACACATTGATAATATCAACGGTATTATCGTTTGTATTTGTGTGAGTAAGGTTGAAATAATCAAAACGACATGAAGCTCTAAGGTAAAACAAGATAAAAAAATGATGTGGTGTCGCGGGACACCAGGTAGGAACGAACTTCCTTCGGCTAAACGGCACTACTCGCTTGTATACGCGACTGTCGCGCATGCACACGTCTCATTTAACGCTTTTATTCCACGCATTTTTTTTACGGTTTTACTATCACATTTTTTTCAGTTCGGCCGCGCAGCAAAATCCCTATCCCCTCCAAGCCTGCCGTAAGGAACTTCGTTCCAATAAAAAAAATATTGAAAACAAAAAACCCGACTGCATTTAATCTTTAGAAATGGTTCATTGCCTGAAATGAAAGCTGAAAAGAAAGAAACAAGCACAATAGTTTAGAATCATGTTAGGTAATAATAGGATAGGATAGGAAAAGAAAGAAACAAGCACAGTAGTTAAGAATCATGTTACGTAATAATTAATAACTTCACCATTGAAATAGTTCTATAATCGATGTACATACATATAAAGCAATTCATGAATTTAAATTCATCACACAACGATTAACAGTCGGCCCCATTCAATTTTCGCTATCAAATTTTTACAAAGGGCCCCGACTGTTAATCGTGCGATGAATTAAAAGTCATGAATTGTTTTATATGTATGTACATCGATTATAGAACTATTTCAATGGTGAAGTTATTAATTATTACCTAACATGATTCTAAACTACTGTGCTTGTTTATTTCTTTTTAGCTTTCAAAAAAAAAACAAAAAGAAAACGAAGTTCATTGCCGGGATATTATCTGGAAATCGCCTATAATAAAGGATGTACTCATGGACTGATTAAATGGTTCTCATTTTGTAAATCAAAATAATTTGGACTCATATAAATCATCTGTGCCCAACGTCATGTTCTTATTAAGGTATTTATATAATTTAAGTGCCTAATGTGGAACCTTAAACTGTTTTTTAATTACTTTATGCCTAATTGTATGCTGGGATGTGAAAATACCTAAAAATTATTTGAAGGATTTTTAAGATCATGTCCACTATTGCTCATATATAATACGACTTTCACATGACACATTGTCCTTATCTGTCTAGCTATTCTCTACCCTAATGAATCCTTTACAAAAGAAAAAAAAACTTACAGACTTGTAAGAAAAACTGCGTTACCTTGCTTACCTTGACAACAGCATATAAGGTTGACTGTTTCTAAATTAATATTACATAATTTTAAAAAGATTTTCTGTCCCTGTTTTAATAAAAAATTCCCACCTCGATGGTTTACTAGCAGTAGTCACTAATTTTACCTTTCCTTTTCAAGACCGACCACAAATCTGTTCAGTTCAGTCTGGTTGTTATTTAAATTTGACATAAAGCTGCTGGTCTAGTGATTTGCCTTTTTAGTAGTCACAAAAGACCGCATAAGCCTGGCACCTCGCAGATGATCCACCTGGATTATAATGATACTGGAAAGGTGTGAAATATTGTGTGCCTACATTTACAGCTTATTCCACCAGGCATGCTATCGCTTCTAAATCTAATACACTAGGATATAATTTCGGCCTTATTAAAAGAAAGAAAAAATAGTTGGCTGTAGTGGTACCTCCCTGATATTCCGTATATAATATAATAACCAATAATCACTTCAGTTAATGGAAATAGAGACAATAAATTTGCCAGAAACATGTTTGATTAGATAGATATACTAGTTTGATTCAGTAAGCTCAAGCTACCTTACAAATAAGATATCTAAATCTGTGTGATGCTGATTTTTGTCACAGTAACTGACTCTAAACATCTACAATAAGTGTTCCTAATGCTAATCTCGAGCACAGAGCCGAAGTATAATTAATGATTAAACGAACTTACCTGAAGTGAAGTTCTATCATAATTATACGACTGGCTCTGCATGAAGAGATTAGCAACCCACCCACCCTTAATACCCATGGTTATTGTTTGAAAAATTAACCAAAGGTCTAGCTCTAAACTAAATGAAGACGCGCAGGCAAAATACGTATTACGTAACACGATAGTGATATCAGCTAAAATAAATAATACCAGTTCAAAAAAAAATATCTCAAATTACAATGCAGTTGGCGAGACCGTGTGTGTTCTACAATAAGTGTTCCTAATGCTAATCTCGAGTATAGAGCCAGTTGTTTTATTATAAATTATTAGTATTTATGATAAAACTTCACTTCAGGTAAGTTCGTTTAATCATTAATTTTTTAAGGTAATAATTAAGTCGTTAATCGACTAGAATAAAACATTATAAAAGGGTTTGGACAAATATTATGTTCTTGATACATTCGTGCTTGTGAAATTGAGAAGTGAAATGAAATAATTTTTGTGTTTTGTATTTAATATAAATATGTATTTCATCAGTTGCTGTTTATTTAAATAAATTCTATGTTCTTGACTAACTGGAGTTAACATATCTATCATTGGTGTATGGAGGAGAATTTACAAAATTAAACAATAATTTAGTTTTTGACAAAACTATATTTTATTTACCATTCAATACATCAGTAATTTTATTATTTTAGATCTTTGGCCTAAATTGTCACACTTATACAGTATACAATACACTTTATAAATTGACACTCATAACACATATTATGTTAATATGATTAATGTCAGGTAGTAATGATATTAGAAGTAAAAAAGCTAGGGTCCTTACACAATTATCTAGAGCGATGACACATTGATAATAATAATTTTGGTGCTATATTTATCTTTCACGTTTGTACTAAGTAATTAATATCCGACCGGTTTCGCTTTCATAAACATAATTAAGTAATAATATAAACAAGCATTAACAACTATTACATTTATACAAAGATTATATTTACTTTATCGTGAAACAGTACATTTGTACCTATTAATTGATAAATATTGCATTGAAATTAATTTTCACCAAGTGCCGACGGTAAAAAGCGTAGAATTATTAAATTTAGAAATGACAATGGATTAACATGTTTTATTTGTTTAATTTGTTGTTTGCAACTTTGTTATTCCGAATAAAATTGTCACTTCTTAGCGATGTATTTAGTTTTTTTAAGGCTCTGTGGTTCTATACACGTAATAAAATTTTTAATAGAATCGAAGCGCTTAGTTTTTTGTCGAGTTAGAATTCAGAATCGTTATTCAACCTACATATAATTTACGTGAATACGAAAACAGGTTTTAGCTACCTTAGCGCCTCAATTCGATTAAAGTTTTGTAACGTGAATAAGGGCCCTGAGTGTTAATACCGTTAGACGGCAAAAAGAAATATAGTAGAAGTCCCGGTTTTGGCCATCTTAGTACCGTTTTTAGCGTCTTGATTTTGAATCAATATGATAAAAATGTTGATGTTTAACAATATTTTTATTAATTTTCAAATATTCGCACTTCAATTATTTAAACTTTTAAGGATATTTTGTATATATAATATATATATATATATATATATATAGAAATATTTTTATATAAATTTTGACATTAAATTGTCACAAAAGCTACAGTAGCCATAACCGGTAATTCAACCCTATATCATATCTTTTTTTATATTTATAAAGGTAAGGTAAGGCAAACACATGATTTAATGTTACACTTACAATAAAGGCGGAATCCTAGTTACAAGTCGTAAATTGGTCAGAGTTTAATAATTACGTTTGTTTACATTAATTTATCTTTTTTATTAATATTAACCTTCTCATGCAAATAATTTAGGTGTAGTATATTCTGGATGCATACTAAGAACAAGCGCACACCAAAAGCAGAACAGAACTTTCTGAAAATACTGAATTTTCTATTTTATGATTTTATAAATACAGTATAAAATTCATAAATACATACATATCTTCATGCCAGATCCCTTATGAGGAAGGCAGGGAGAACCGAGAGATCCCCTCAGGCTTGTCACGCTTTCAAGATATATAAACTCATCCACTTGTTCCAGGATTACCTCATCGACCACAACTCTTACATCCTATATACAGTATAAAATTAACATAATTAAAAAATCAATGCATTTGATGTACATTCAATTTTACACTACCTATACGTCAATATTTATAAATTTAATATTACAGAGTTTTTAGATCTGTTATTAATATTAAAGTGTTCTTAGATAGTATCTGCTCTGTTCTCGGTGTGCACTGACCCTAGGGTATAAGTACAATACTACTTCTCTGAGTCTGCGACCACTAGTAGTGACACATTCATTGTGTCAATTTTATTTTTCGTGTTAACTGTTATTATCCAGCAATGTCATAACGTTTTTTTTTTATAAAACGAAGTTTTTTTATATAATTTATTAAAATATTAATATAATTGTACTTTATTATAACAAAAAATACATCTTTCAAAAAATTATTTAGAATATCTGGCTTTAGGGTCTCTCTTCAAGTTCTAAACTGAAGTATCTTTTAAGGTTCAAAATATGTACGATATGGTAAGTGGGTGTTTGACTTAATATCTGTTTTAAGATTCATTACAATTACTTAAGATATAGGTTTACTTGATATAACTTTATTGAACACTGACATGTAAATTTAACGTAAATTCATTAACATTGCGGCTTTACTTATATTTCAAAAGATATATATTATTTTTAATAAGTGTTCAATTCAAACACCCATATATTTTAAACACCTTAATTGTGAACAACACCTAACATTGATACACAGAATATGTTTCATGCACAATTACTTCAAACACAGCCGTATTGATGATAGCCTTAAATGTACAGAGTTTATTACGTTATCGTGAAAGAAACAATATTTTCTAAGTTTTATTTCTGTAAAAAAAATAACTTTATTACAATTATTTCTATCGACTGAATCAACAATCTTCACCAGTTTCTAAATCCATGTAACTGAGAATTATTTTCAAAAATATTATTAAGGTATGTAGCTTTCTTAGCTTCTACAATCGCTTTTTTTAATTGATTCAATTATATTTGAAAAAAAAAAATTATACAATAGCTATATGAAGGCCAGTAAAATTTTTACAAAACCGTAGATATAAGCTACAATTATTACGGTTACTAAGCTAATATATCAACTTTCTAAACTAATAATCAAGATAGTTTTTACAATTCATTTCTCGGCTAAGAGCATATTTATAAGATCAAAAAGAATAACTGAGATTATTAGTTAGTAACCTTAATAAAAAAAATATAATTGTCAATTTCAGTACCTGAAATTAATTATTTATAATTTTTAACACTTTTATATCATCACATTTTAATAATTACTATGATAATTTATAGAGTGATAAATAGTGAGTGAATAGGTAATACTACATATGTTTCGATAAAATAAATAAATAAATGCCAGTTCTAATTTATATCAAAAGTTTTGTTTCTCCTGAATAGTAAGTTTCATTTAACACAAATATTTCAAATAAACGTCACAACGTCACTTTGAAAAAGCGCTGAGACATCCAAACCCTTTGATGAGAGTCGACGACAAATTTAGAAAGCCACATCCAATCCGACCATGATAATCCCATCACAGCCTATATTTTACAATTTACACACGCGGCAGCCTCGTCACCTACAGTGATTCAGCCCATTGTTTTGGCCCGCAAACATTCGAGACTCTGGTCAAAGTTATTAACAATTCAAAATACTGATACCACTTGCTCTCCCACTTATCGTCGAGATATTACCTTAAGTCGAGATTTTTTTCACAGGAGACACTCCAAGAGCGGACTCTAAGGTCATTTAACTTAAATTCTGGTTAAGCAATCTGCTCGCCAAAATCACCCGGTTGTGCAGTACCTATCGGTATTTGGACCAAAGTGCTTATATTAAAAAAAAATTGAGTTCAGAGTAATGGTGTCTTCAACTTTATATTCATACATATTAACATTTCATACATTCACATATAACTTTATATTCACACACGTCACAACGTCACTTTGAAAAAGCGCTGAGACATCCAAACCCTTTGATGAGAGCCGACGACAAATTTAGAAAGCCACATCCGATCCGACCATGATGATCCCATCACAGCCTATATTTTACAATTTACATATCCGGCAGCCTCGTCACCTACGGTGATTCAGCCCATTGTTTTGGCCCGCAAACATTCGAGACTCTGGTCAAAGTTATTAACAATTCAAAATACTGATACCACTTGCTCTCCCACTTATCGTCGAGATACTACCTTAAGTCGAGATTTTTTTTTCACAGGAGACACTCCAAGAAACTCTAAGCTCATTTAACTCAAATTCTGGTAAAGCAATCTGCTCGCCGAAATCGCCCGGTTGTGCAGTATCGGTATTTGGACCAAACTGCTTAAATTAAAAAAAAAAATTGAGTTCAAAGTTATGGTGTCTTCAACTTTATATTCACATATATTGTGTCACAGTCACAACCTTTTAAGTCTACTACACATAATATTTAATATACTAGTATATATGAACGAAAAGTAGAATTAGACAGTAAAATTTAAATAATCTAAAATAAAACTTCTTTATTATGTAATTATTACTTGTCTTATTATGATAAAACAAGTTAACACAAACCTTTTCTAGACAATAGTATGATATAAGGCTCATACACACGAACGGCACGCTACCGGTGGTCGTCAACTGCAGCCGTCAACAAGCTTTCAAGTAGGAGGTAGTCGGAACCTAGCGACGCTTGCAGTTATAGTGTGCCACGCCTTCACTTTTGTCGATCGAGTGAAATTAGTCCCGGAGTGTGCACACATCTTGGATTTATGATAACAAGCTAAACATTTTTGTTCAGCTAAAACAATTTTTCGCGTTTTAGTATCTTAGCAAGATATAAAATTTTACAAGTTTTTTTACAAAATAGCCGTTAACTCATCAAAAAAGAAAAGGATATTCGAAAATAATTAAAAATAATTGTTGCTCGTTTCCTCAAAAAAAAGTCCATCTTCTCTATAGATTAATATATCTTGATCACACAACGAATGGAATTTTATTTTTCTATTCCATGTCTATTTTGGAATTGACTCATATGCTAAGAGGGCTGATGACGGCCGCCACTGATGTTTAAAGTTAAGCGTCGACGTCAGCATTCGACACTTGCCGACGCCTGCAGTGTCTCTGTCATTGGCAACGTATTGCTCGTGTGTAAGAGCTCTAATATTTATTTGTCGCTTTAAAAAAATTTGTTATTTTTAGACATGTTTAATGTTAACGATAAAATATGCACATATTGAAGAATTATTAAAATCTGTGTTATTTAAACATACGATGTATGCATAGTTTTACTTCTGAATTTTATAGGAATTCAATATTGAATACAAAGTTTGGTACTGTTATCAATTCACATGATACGGCATCACGTTATGAAGAACTTTCAGTAAACTTATAACAATATATATAAGTTACATGCTTATAAACTAACAATATTACTGATACAACAACTACACTAGCAAACTGTTTTTTTTTAATTTAATTAAAATTGTTTAAAAATTCAAATACACCATTTTGTATTTTATTTTAAAGATCGTCAATTATCTTAGACGAAAGTAGGGACATTTCCGTGCTATTTGTACATCGTATTAGAGGATTATATACACTATATTTATAAAATTTAATTGCTAATATAATCTATCCTAAAATACAAGCAAACGATCTTTTAAGAACAATGCATATAACCCGAACACTAAAGAACTAAAAGTTTCATTTTGAAAAAAAAACTATATCTGGAAAAAAACAGAGTCCACGTACGTTTATATCGTTTCTGTTTTAGATTGACACTAGTCGCAAGTCGAAATCCGTTTAAAATGAAAATCATAATTTTGAAATCATGTAACTGCTCAAAAATATCAGAAAATTCTTATGAAAAGTTCGTTATTTATCTGTATGCAATGGAAACCATGTTTAAAAAATATGAGTACTCTTAATACATAAATTCTGTAAAAGCTTTAATGTCATGCAAAGCTTTATAATCACATTTAGTTTTACCCTTAAAAAGTTATTTAGATCCATCACTTAATTAACAAATTCCTTAATTCTATATCTTTATAAATAATTTACATTTTAAACTTAATCCGGAACGGCACCGACGACTCGAATCGGGAAAATAATTCAGAAATTCCTCGAAGTCAATGTAAGAGAATATAAAAACATTACGTATTTATACACAGTAATACCTATCATGTCAAAAAAATCTTACATCTTCAAAAAAAAGGACAAAAGGAAAGGACGCCTTCCGCTAATAACAGCACCATGTCTTCTGTATATGTATAATACGTACCTAATATAATGTAGATTTAATCTCAGAACCATGCCTTAACAAAGTTTTAAACTATAGAAATTTATTTTTGTAATTTAATTCATATATCTAATTAACTAATAAATTAATTAAAAAAAGTATTGAATAAGGGAAGTAGTATGTATAGAAATAATGTTTACAATTAATCTAAAAACTAAACTTATTTAAGCATGCGTATATGTAGATCAGCGCTTATTGTAATGCGCCGACTACGACGTAGCAATACGTGACAAATAACGAGACAGAATGAGCACTGACTTACGCACACTGTTATTTTGTTTATGAATAAGACCGTGTCAGCTACTGAGTGTTAAAGAAATTGTGTTCCATAGCTAAAGGGTAGATTCAGTATTGATAAAAGAACCTAGAAAAAATAAGAAAAAATTAAAACTTTAAAAAATGTTTGCAAGATCAACCTTATTTAGTACCTACTAAGTTAAAATAGCAGTCGTTTAGATTTAAAATTGCTACTGAAAACGGCTCGCGACAAATGACGCAAGAAGCGCGCCTCTAACGCTATGACGGACGGTATGTAAAGGTCAGGTAGCATTATTTGTCGCTTGATAGTGAATAATTTTAATATTTCTGTACTTTGTATTTTCATTCACATGGTCACTTTTAATTATTTTTTTTAAATTCTAGATTTGGTCTCATTGTCACTTTATTGAAATTATAATTATATATTTTACCTTGCATTTATCCGTGTCGGTTTTGTTAAAATTTGTTATTGTTAGTTTTTAATCTGATGTACACCATGCCTGCTATTTATATAGCTGGTTTTGCTGGAAGAAATTTCTTAAAGAGATAAGCACGCCTTTGCACATGTATTTTCTTTTTAAATAAGTTTTGTTTTGTATTTTTATTTGTACAAAAGAATAAATAAATAAATAACAATTCGTTTCTTTTTAACCTTTTTTAAAGTTATTTATTTTTTTATATTTTACGGGCTCCTTTATCGATACTGAATTAACCCTGAAGCTATGGCACGCAATTTCTTTCACATCCTGTATAATTGATATTAAAATATACAATTACATCAATTGGATAGATACATAACCTAACAGCGTTATATACCTACAGCCACTACTGGTGCTACGAATAAACCTACTTAAACCTACTTAATATCATTTAAAAATACTATATTATAATACTTTATTATACTAAATAATATAATACTATATTATAATATAATATATTAAATACTATATTATAATAATATATTTTGCTAAATATCTGGCGCATAATTCCAATGAAAAAGGGAATGGGAAGTGGGTTATTGCTGTGTTACTGACTTATATTTGAACTCAATAAAGTTGCGTGTAGACTTACGAATATTCTATCGCATCCTCTAAGACATAGTAATACTAAAAATGAGCGATATAGCATGTTTATTTATTAATAAATATAAGCAGGCAAAATTATATGTAATTCTAAGTATTAATATTTCTTAGCGTAAATATTATTAAATAGTACAACCCCGAAATTCAATTTATCATATAACTATTAGAAAAGAGTTTTCGAGAACGAACAATCTATTTATAATATTAATTACTCTTAATCCTACCTGACTTAATCCTACTAAGCGCCTACCCCCAATTTTTGTGATAATTATTTTGTAATCTCCTAAATCTACAAAGCAAGATTTGATTATTACATGAAAAATTTAAGCTACTTTCAATAGTATCAATTAACATTTCTTGTACATTTGTATGTAATTGGTTTATCTAAAACGGCTCTAACAATTACAACGAAATTTGTATTTAGTTGGTTTTTACTACCTATTTAAATTGTTCTGGGTAAGTCTCGTCTCCGTAATAGTTCGTTTTCAAATGAAAACATATCATCTGAGCAAAGCTCGATCGCCTGGCTTAGTTGCTTGCTATTTTTGACTGAAAATAAAACCTAAAAGTAAATTAACGCTTAGAATAGAATTATGAATCAATCAAATACTTTGCAATTAAACTAAATTCGGCACCTGTGAATGCCTTAAGCAATAATATCAAAATGAGCGCGCACCTCGTCGTGATCTTCTCGCGTCCCCTGGATGAAGAGGCGGGGGAACGGTTCCGGGGCCATGCCTCCAGTCCGTGGCTTCTTGCGCGCTGCATGAAGACACAGCAGTCATTGGTTTGGGCTTCTTGAGCTGCCCTTTTCAGTTCCTCTTATTTAATTGGTATTTCTTAGGTTTTCTTGCCACCCCGCGCGATCCGCCTAGCCATGAGATCAGCGAACAGATTGGCGACAATGTCTGGTGACATCCCCCGACGGGGGGTTGATAATATCTCTCGGATATGGTCGTCTGTCTAAGCTGGTGGCTTTCCACGGCGCCAGACCTCTTAAATGTTCTGTAAAGTCTGACTTTTCTGTACGATCGTAGATGATCTTGGCTAGTTGCTTCATGTGGTCTTCTTGTGGGTCTATGCGAAGATCTCTCAGAATTACCGTTTTTTCACATAGACAGGTTCATATGCTATTCTTCGTAACGTCTTATTTGTTGGACTTCGAATCTTTTCCTAGCGTTTTTGCCCAGAAGCTGGTACCAGGCCTGTGCGGCATATGTTAGCCGAGGATGCATATATGTTTTGTATATGGCTAGCTTCTGGCCTATAGGCAGTTTTGATGACAGCACTGGCCGTAGCAGAGCTCTGGTAGCTCCGGCGTTGTTGGCTACGTTATTCGCGTGTTTTACCATGCTAAGTTTGTAGTCTATCGTTACGCCGAGCTATTTGCAGTTTATAGGTTGGTCGTACATTCGGAGATTTGCTGCCGGCGCGAGTCCCATATTCATTGCCTGCATCTTTGCTACGTTCACCGACAATCTCCATTTCTTGAGCCACTTCTGTAGTGAGTCGAGGGTTCTTTGCATCTTCTGCGCTGCGTGTTTCATGTTTAGTGAAATGCTTATGTACGCGGCATCGTCTGCGTACAGTGCCAGCGTGGTATTGACTGGCAGTGGGATGTCATTATTTTAATAGGAATAGAGTGATGGTGATAGGCAGCTGCCTTGTGGGACACCTGTTTGAATATATCGTTCTAAGAAGAGTTTGCCCTCCACTATCACTCTTAATCGTCGATCTTGCAGAAAGGTTGCCATGACGCGTACTATTCGTCTTGGGATTTTAGCTTTTGCGAGCTTGTACAATAGCCCACACTCTGTCGAACGCCTTCACTAGATCCAAGAAGACGGCTACGGCCCCCTCTCTTTTGTCGACGGTAGCAGTCAAAGCGTGTAGTACCACTCTGGAGAGCTGTAGAATCGTAGAGTGTTCGGCTCTAAAGCCGAATTTTCTTCTCTGGGTGTAAAATTGGAAGAGATATGTCGATGAAGAAGTCTTTCGAATATTTTGGAGACTGTCGGAAGAAGCGAGATGGGTCTGTAACTATCAGGTAGAGTGACACTTTTCCTCGCTTTCAAGATTATTATTATATGTCCTTATTTCCATATCCTAGGAAAGCGTCCCGTCTTCATGATCCTATTGAGAACCCTTGTCCATGCCGTAATTGTGCGAGCAGACGTTTCTTGCCGAGCAGTGTTGGTGATTTTGTCCGCTCCTGGTGCCTTTTTCGGCTTGGCGTATGCGATTTCTTGAAGCACTTGGTTTGGGGTAAAGATAATAGGCTATTCTTCCTTTTCAAGTGGTTTGCTTAAATATTCCGTCAAGAAGTTCTCTACGTGTTTCAGGTGTTCTCTGTCAGTTATAAGATTTGGTTTGAATTGGCCTTCTAAGTATTCTGCAAAAATTTCAGTGCAGTCTTCCGTGCGGTATCTTAGGTTACCATCTTGATGTCTGAGAGGTCGTATGGGTTCTTTCTTTTGAGTGAGCTGATGGCAGAGTTTGTGGAGCGACGTCCAATTGTCACTGGCTTCCATCATCCTGTCATTCCAGTTTTGCTTTCTTATCAGCTCTATCTCTGCCTTCACTCTCTCTGCAAGGTGATTGAGGTGACTTTTTGGGTAGGGCATCTTGTACGTTGCCAAGATTTCCTTAGTTCTCTTTTTTTTGTAATTAAGTTCCGTATTTTTGCAGGTAACGGTGGTTCTACACTTCTTGGAGGAATTTCCTTGGTTGTCTTTCCATGGCTTTAACCATTTTGGATTGGAGGTCCTCCGCTAGATAGTCCACGTATTCGGCCTGGCCAATGAGTTGAAAGATCGTGAACTTTTCCAGCTCTCGGTGGAAGACACCTAACGCAGCACGTGGTAATTGAAGTTGTGCTCTCACGTACCGGTTCTTGAGCTAAGACTGCCAGTATTGGTTGGTGGTCAGATAATTTGTGGTAATCTAGGGTTTCTACCGTGAATTGGCTAGATGGTAAATCTTGTATTAATGTGAAGTCAATTACGTTTGGATTGTTGTTTATGTTGTCCGGGTAATGAGTTGGGGCTTCTGGTCCCGTTGCTTAATACCCTCGAGTTTCTGCACTTCTCATGAGTTTTCTCTCTTCCGGATATGAGTAATTAGAATTCTGTAATATGTTTCAGCAGTTCCAATCACCCTCAGCTATAACTGCTGCATCTGTGTCCAGGTGGAGATGGATATCGTGGATGTTCATGCGACTTTGCGGTCGGTAGATTGCAAATAATCGTAGGTCTTTCCTATTTATATTGACGTGTACTCCTAGTGCTGATATCGAAGTTAGTTGCGGTTCCGGTGCTAGTTGGTGGATTATTCTCCTTCTGATTAGAATAACCAACCCACGGTAGTATCTGATGCCACTGTGCTCATCTTTCCGATAAGAGATGTAGCTTCGGATTTTGAGCTTGTCTGCCGGGTTCAGCCAAGTCTCGTTTATGAGTGCTAGGTCGATGAATTGTTCCATCATAATTGTTTTGAGAGGCGTGAACTTCTCCCTCAGACCACGGGCATTCCAAAATAGGATCCTCACAGGCTTCCTTTCCATACATTTGAAGAAGTTTGGTCATACCTCTGAGGATGGCAGTGACCGGATCTAGCCTCTCGCGCAAGGCCCCCAGTATATCTTGAAAGATCTGGATTGCCTTTTCCAAGACAACCAGTCTTCCTTCGTCCGGGGACCTTAGGGGTGCCGCTTTCTGCATCACGTCTTCTTTTGGCAGTGTGATAAATACCGTTTCGCTCTCCTTTTGTGAGATGGGTATCTTCTCTTCGGCTCCTGACCTTTTGGCTTTGGGTTTCTTAGGCTTCCTTGGTCTTTTGACTTTCGGCGATGGGTCTCTGGGTTTTGGATCGTTCGCCTTCGCCATCAGGGAAGGCATTACGTCTTCCGTTTGCCTTTGGTCCAAGCTTTCCCCCGGTCTTGCTATGGCTTCTTCTCCTTCCACTGCTTCCTTGGCGTGCTCAGTCAGTTTCTTGGAGGTAGGAGCAGTCGTGATTGCTACTATTCCTGCTTTCTTATTTTAGCGCGCCCCACACAGGTGCAACGCCTTTTATACATGCGACAACGTATGTTTTTTTTGTCTAACGGAAAGTGTTACCAACAATTTAATTTTCACAGTGGTTTTAAGTTTACATCGTAGGAATTGATCTTATTGAAAAGCTGTCATTGTTAGATATTTATGTGCCATTAAGCATTAAAAATGGAAACGCAATATTTTAGTAATGTAAATGTTTATTTCTGTATCTGTCTCTGTGTAACCGGAGCAATGCATTTTTATATCATAAGATTGTAAATAAGCAGATGGTTCTTTTGATGGAATGAGATTGCATTCACCTATAGATACTACAGATGTTAATATTGCGTTGATATCCTTGTGGCGGGGTCATAGTGCCTCATGCATAAATTTACCGGCTACCTTACCCTGCAAACCAGAACGCGACAATGACAAGCAATGACGCTTCTGGGGCAGGAATATGTAAAGCGCTGGTAATATGTATACGAAACCTGAACGAGACAATGCAGAACTCGACTTAGTAACCACGATGGTAGTGACTCGCATAGCTAAATAATCGTTCTCCTCTTACGAACTGCCTGGTAGAACGACATATGGTCTTTTCTTCAAAGGGAACCCGGAACAATATGGGGTGTATGCTTTACATTCTCAATGCTTACCTAAGGCACAGGATATTTACACACTACCATCTTTCTTCTACCAAAGCGCAGTTAGCACTATCATTTTTGCGGCTTTCCCTAGTATATATAAATATTTCGTACCAGTAAAATAATGACAGTTGCTTAAAAATATAAAAAAATAAACAAACTTATTCGTTGCAATATCAAATCAAACTTGAAACATCCTTTGCGATATTTGTTTACAAGCCTTAAATGCAGCTACGACGTTGCTTACGATACCATTCTCTGAGGCGTCGTAGCAATATATTGTAAGAGAATTACTTACAATGGAGGTTCAGTACAACTGCTAATTTCAGAAATATAAGTCAAATTGTAAGACATTTACGATTTTGCTAGAACAGGAGGACGTAGAAATATTCCAATGCTGCCACTTTACTTTGTAAGTCATGGCGCCATTGTATGATTCTGACAGTTCTTATATAGGTTTTGACAGTTACAGATTGAAAGTGTGTGTGTAAGCCATAAAGTAACACATTCTTCCATTTATGACCAATCCAATAAATTAGAGAAATGTCAGATAGGTAAGACGCAAAATTTTAAATTAAGAAAATATGTAAAAAATGAAAATATTTATTACTATAGTCGAAAGTCGAAACTTACAACATAGAAGGCCATGTAAATAAGCTACTCTAAGTATCGTCCTAAAGGAACAAAAAAAAAAAAGACAAGGTTCATCTATATGCGAAGTGTGAATGAGTAACAAATATTTTTACTGTAAACAAGCGTTATCTCGTATATCTTTTTAAATTTTAATTGGTTAAAATCATATAATCTTAATAACTCATTATTAAGATTATATGATTTTAACTACTTAAAATTATATTATCATACAAATACAGAATCAGATACAAAATCGTATTATCTTGAACATTATATATTATATAGCGAAGTGAATGGCCTAAAATATAATGTAATAATTGTGTATTCAAGCACAATGTAAAAAAGTATATTTAGGCTGTGATTCAAGTAATAGAATAAGTTTTTTAGACATCTTAAGCTAACAGTTGTTCTAAAAACTTCCCATCTTTATGAATAAACCAGCGTAGTATTAGATTTTTGGTGAATTAATCAGAACGAAATGGTAATGTTTTCAAAACAGAATATACAGTGCGCGTAAAAATTATGAAATCGAAAAATTATTCTGTGTTTTTATTATCATTCGATAGGAATTAAGCAGGTGGCTCTCCTGATAGAAAGAGACAATTACCACCTCTATAGGTGTCTATACTCCAAAGGTGTTAATGGTGCATTACTAATCGTGTGGCTGGGATGTTATACATAAGTTTACCGGTTACAGCAGTGACGCTTTTACGACAGGAAAAAGTAAACCAATATTTACATACTTATTTATCTAATTATTATTGATTTATGTCCCAGCAATTAATAAAAATAAAACCTTTAGTAATCCATCGAATATGTGCGATCAAGACACTTTACTCTAACAAGAAAATGCATATCCATAATATCCATACTTCCATACTAATATTATAAATGCGAAAGTAACTCTGTCTGTCTGTCTGTCTGTCTGTTACGCTTTCTTGGCCAAACCACTGAACCGATTTGGATAAAATTTGGTACAAATATAGTTTGAGACCCAAGAAAGAACATAGGATAGTTCTTAGCCCAGCAATCCCACGGGAACGGGAACTATGCGGGTTTTTATTTTAGAATTTTTTACACGCGAACGAAGTCGCGGGCACAGCTAGTTAGTTCATATTATGTACAATTATCTAACAGATTCCTTATTGTCTAACAGCATTCTTATCAACCCTGACGTATCAGAAACAGTATTTCTGTAAGAAAATTATTTAATTAGAGTTACTAAAAAGAATATAGTTTAATTTCTAATGATATAATTATTATAGTCATAATAATCTCGTCGCCCAAGAAAATTTAGCTTTAGTCAGGCAATACATATGTATCAACTAATTTACTAGTATAAAGAGTTCTTTTCTATAGATGAAAATTAGTAAGTTTAAAAATTACATTTTAACAAACCCAATACATAAACAGTTACATCCAATCTCACTAATCTCACTACATAGAGACGCTTCTATAGCAGTACAATAAAGAAGAAAAGTTAGTAAGCCAAAAAACGCACCAATTCCCTTGCAGGGTAGGCAGTGGATCAGACGTCAGTAGATATTTCGGTTCACTACGCTTCACCGGATTATTTGGTTAATTCGGTTGATCGAGAAATATTAATGAAAAATATTTACTATTTAAGGTTAAATAAACACCATATAAATCTTCCTGTCTAATTATATATACCAATCATTTAAATATATATTCTTCTTATGTTAAAGTATACTTTCAGTCGTTCATTCTTTTCGTAAAAATATAAAAATCGTAAATACCATTTAATGTATGTTAAATATATATGATTTACATTTAATTCATTAAGGGGAAAGAGATACTTATTGCTATCACTATACCTGTAATCATACATTCGGGTCAACGAGACATACGTGACTTATATATACTTATAACCATACCAATCGGGTTGCTCGAAAAATATTATATGTATACCATTTATAATTAGTTCATTAAAAGAAGATATTTATTAATTGTTATGTCTATATCTATAATCATATATTCGAATCACCGATGTACGGGACATTTACATATTTATAACCGTACCAATTGGGTTGCCCGAGAAATATGATATTTTAAATATATACAATTTACATTAATTAATTAAGGGAAGAGATATATGGCTATACTTATAATTATACAGTCACCGACGTACGGGATAATATAATATACATACTTATAACCATACCAACCTATCATCATACACTCGGGTCACCGACGTACGACATACTTATAACCATAACAATCGGGTTGTCCGAGAAATAGTATATCTTAAATTATATAATTTACAATTGTTTATTAAGAGAAGAGATATATTAATTTTTATGCCTATACCTATAATCATACATTTGAGTCACCTACGTGTTATAACCATATTAATCGGGTTGCCCTAAAAATAGTATATTATGTTAAATTATACCATTTACAATTAATTAATTAAAAGAAAATAGATATCAATTGTTATGCCAATATCTATAATCATACATTCAGATCACCGACGCACAGGACATATATACATACTTATAACCATACCAATTAGGTTGTCCGAGAAATATTATATGTATAATATATACCATTTACAATTAATTAATTAAGAGAAGAGATATATTAATTGTTATGGCTATACCTAATATACATTCGGGTCGATCGCGAATCGAGTTGCCTGAGAATTATTATATTATGTCACAATCAGTAATTTAAGATAGTTTATTATGTTTAAAAATAAATGTATGTTAAATTTATGTTCTCTTAAATTAGAGAGAAAAGAGATATGGAGTTCTATTAACATACCTCTAACCAGGGTTTCGAGTGACCGCCTAACGGGACATTGACAGGCTTATAATTGGTATACGGAACATACATATACCTAAAACAGTACTACTAATCGGGTCGCCCGAGAAATGATACATCCTACAATTTTAAAATATCGTATTATCTTACATCTTACCTTAACTTACGAGGACCCGGTCGCTTGAAATAATATTACTTTTATTAGTATGTTAAATACATATCATTTACGACTAATCGAGAAAAGAGATATTATTTCCTATGGATATATATCAATCGAGTCATCCACAATAACTATCTAATAATACTCGTAGCATTCGTGTCAATCCTACCGAGAAATATTATCTTTTAATATCAGTTCACTATTTATGTAGGTATCATTTACAACTAACAGGCTACAAAGAGACCTTTCTAAATATATTCGTATAAATTCGTTTGATCATAACATATTATCCATAAGATGGAAAATATTATTTAAGGTTAAAAATTAAACAGCAAAGAAATCTTATTGCCTAATTATATTAGTACATGCGTATAATCAAGTTGTCCAAAAAAAATTAAGATCCGCTCGTACTAAACTATTTAATTACTTTTGAGTCAGTTTCAGTATAGTTAAATGCATTTAATAAGATAGTAGTAATATTCGTGCGAATAATTCGCACTAAATAAGTAAATAATTATCACTTTACTTTAGGTTATAATCACTTGTACTTTAATTTCACTACAAATATAAACATATAATTTTAGATTAATCGACTGGTTTCGCTTTTTAAATCATCTTCAGGACGTAGTATTCTTTACTGACAGTTTAACTTTAGATAAGACATAAACAAAGCATTTTTAAAAAAGTTGTGGGTAAACTTAAATATAAATATTCTCTGTATTGCTAGCTTAAAGGATTCTCCCTTAAAATTTAGGTAATTTCAACATATAATTTTATTCTAATTTATAATATTAATTGTAATTACTTACAAAATAATGTTAAAAATGTCAATATTAAATAAAGTCAACTAAATTAAAAATGATAATACGTAATTAAATTTAAAAAGCGAAACCGGTCGATTAATCTAAAATTATATGTTTATGTTTGTAGTGAAATTAAAGTACAAGTGATTATAACCTAGTTTGGACTTGTAACTATTTTTAGCAATAATTTCTGTGTTTACAAAGAAGTTAATATTTTTTTTTTAAGACTCCCACCCCATGTCAGAAAATTTCCTAAAACGTAATAAATGAATAGCCCCTTTTAATAATATGCATTTATTTTGAAAATCCTTCATAACTTTACTGTAATGTTTTTTGCACAGTTGAACATTTTTTAAGTTATTTTTTTAAGTATGCATTTTTAACATTCAATTTCTGTATTTTTTAAATTTTATTATTAAGCCAAACACGTACTTAAATATGATTCCTAAAATATTGATTACACACAAATATAATACATCTACGTTTTATCAATTAATTAAAGTCTTTTACCATCTCCTTGTACATATTAATAATATGTATTATATTTTATAAATTTTAAATAACGAAGTATAATGCCCCTAGTAGCACTGTATCGCTATCAATATAGTTTCGTAAATTGCGGAATATTGGTACTTGAAATACTAGTGTAAGTTAGTGCTATACATGGGCGTAACCAGGTTCTTGGCCAGGGGGGGGCAACCGTGACATTTTGAGGCTATTTTTATCTTAATATCTACAACAGTAGATAGCTAGTAGAGAGGTAAATGGATTCCAAGGGGGGGGGGGGGGGCAGCAACATTATTTTGTTTTTTTTAAATTAATTTAATTAAAATTAAAAATTGATGTATTTATTTACATATTTAATTGGATATAAAATACTTTTCATCTATTAACTAGTTTGGTGAAGGTCGTTCTACAGTGGGGATCTTAGATTAAAAGATATAAGTGACACTTTACTGAGCATAATCGGTTGTGGTAAAGTACCGTAAGCAACGTGCTTATGCTTTACAATTCTTTAACGATAACGATAGAGTGTCGCTAGCGATATTTTATAACTTTCTTATAAATAATCTTAATATTAGCGTATTTTACTATTCAAATAACGAAGAAATTTTATTGTAAGACAACAATTTGACATAAAAAAATGTTCACCCCTATTTTTATATTTTGAATATACCTATTTTTTATATTTAGTCTCGCTAAAACTCGAGAACGGCTGAACCGGTTTGGCTTATTTTGGTTTTGAATTAATTGTTGAATTCCAGGGAAGGTTTAAAAGGTGAAAAAATTTAGAAAAAAAGAGTAGCTGAAAAGGCAGAACAACGTTTTCCGGGGCAGCTAGTAATTAATATATCTAGATAAGTGTCACCTCCGTAATAATGTTATTATATGAAAAAACATCATCAAAGCAAAGCTAGTAAAAATTAAATTGGCATACTTATTTTTCGTTTTATATTGCAAGACAGCTAACAAGCAGATAACTCTCCTGAAGGAAGGAGACAGACCAAAGATGTTAATGGTGCACGGCTATCCATGAGGCAAGGTGGTAATGCCACATGCATAAATTTACGGTCTCACTAATTCTCCAAATCAGAACACGATAGTGAAAATCATTGAAACTATTACGGCAGAAATAGGTGAGGCTGTGGAATAAAACCGGGCCTAGCAGACACGGATAAGAAATACGTTGGCAAAATAACAGTATATTCTTCAAAAGGAGGTAGAGCAACATCGGCGATAGATTTACGACGTTTTCCTGCATTCTTATGATAGTTGGCCGCAAATATTGACTTTAACTTCCTTGGTCTAGGTCAGAGATCGGCAACCTGCGGCTCGCGAGCCACATGCGGCTCTTTGGATGTGAATCTGCGGCTCTTTAGTTCCTTACGCTATTATTTATTTAATTCTTCTTGAATAACCACCTAATCTCATCTTCATCAATAACCATCAAAAGCTATCGTTCTCATTGAATTTGTTTGCTCAATTGTTTGTTGTTGAATTACAAGTTTTGTAAGTAAATGTTTAATTTTTTCTTAAATAATAAGTGATTATCTAATAATACTATATGTGTATTATCTGACTAGTGAAAAAACATTGCTTATATATGAACAGATAGACATTTCCTTATGAATAAATAGATTAGTTGTTTTAATCAAAAAACTTATTTTATGCAAGTTTTATTAATTGTTGGGAAGAAAATTTCCTTATGAAGAAAATTGTAAATTTTCGACTTTTCCCACTCAAATGGTTGCCGATCCATGGTTTAGATGAAATTGCAATTTTAAAAGTGCGGTACTAAGTTTTGAAACCCAGGGTATTCTATTATTTTAATACATTCCGGTGATACAGAAACTTGAAATTATTTTTTAAAAATAAACCTAATATCCTGCCATGCAGTTCATAAAAGGCGAGTGGTTTTTTTCCTATTCGATCCTGATGATTCTATCACAACCTACACTTCGCAAGTCACACGCACACGCTAAAGTCACCGCCGGCGGTGACTCGGCCCACTATTTCGTCCTGCCAACACTTTATTTCCGGTCAAGAGCCATTAATGAGTCGAAATCCTGATGCCACATACTCTCCCACCTATCTTCAAGATACTGCCCTAAGCCGAGGTTCGGTCTCACAGGAGACACCCTTAGGGCGGGCTCTTAACCAACTTATCTTAAACTCTGGCTAAACTCTATGCTCACCCAAAACGCCCGGTTTCGCAGTAGCGGTCATTTGGACCAACTGCTTAAGTTCATTTAAAAAAAAATAGAGTGGTTGATCAGTCGTTTCTTTTTTATGTCATAAGATAGCATGCAAGCAGATGGATCTCCTGATGAAACGAGTCAACCATCACCTATAGACACCGATATGATGCGTAACTATCTTGTGGCAAGATCTAATGCCAAATACATACGTTTCTCTAAATTTATATTCTATTTTCTAAGTTTCTTCAATATTGTGACTTCTAGGCGGTAAAGCTCTGCAACGTCTCGCCCCGGTATGCTACCACTGCCTTTTGTATTCCTGCCGTAATAGCTTCATTGCTTGTCACTATCCTGTTGTTGTTTGAAGGGTCCCTTATCGATGTGGCTTTGTATGTGGTTATGCCATACAGATAACAGCGCACCAATAACATTTGGTGTCTATAGGCGATGGGTATTTATTTCTGTCAAAAGAGCATTGTGATAGAAAAATACCATCCTAGGATATGAAATTATAATTAATTAGCTACGTTTTAAAAGATGTGATATTTGATCGATTCGATATTTAAAAAATTACTGATAATGGGTGTGCTCAGTACAAATTCTAATCTTAGACCTTTAAGTTAGACTGTTAGAATTCTGACCTAAAATTTTGCCCGGATACTTTACAAATACTTTGAAATATTCAAAAAAAAATATTGTAAAGCAAGGTGCCATTGTATAATTCTGATACCTCTTCTATAGGTTTAGACATTAGCGACAAAAAGTGTGTTTAAGACGAAACCGGCAGAGCTCAGATACTTTCCCGTGGGATTCACCAAAAACCTTTATAACGCAGCGGTCTGCAGTTTCTGATAGTTGTAATATAAATCTATGACTACTGACTATCGGATAAAACGAGCACAAATACAAAACAAAATTCATGTTATTAAATGTACAAAAAATATCGTTTATGTTATGTTAAAATATTTTTGAAATTAAAAAAATATATTTTTGAGACATAAATGTTTCAAATAATAAACTCTTGATAAATTTTGGCGGATAAGAAAAAAAAATTATTCTTAATTTACTATAGCTACAATTTTATAGTGCTTTGCACTGACTATATTTAATGTGTATCACAGTAGAGTTCTGCGATTTTTAAAAATGTACATTTGTTAATATTAATTATATTTCACATATACCTAATTTCCCAATGATACCTAAGTATTTGTAAAAATGCTGAGAAATATTACGCTATAGTGTTAAGAAAAGATATATAATTAACAATTAAGAAGTTACGGAAAAAACAGACCTTATTTTTAAAAAGCTATTACTGTACTGTAACTATGACGGTAAAATTTTTTATACTATTAACTTTTTCTATTCTTTTTATTTTATTTTGTCTATCAATAGCTTTAAGGTAACATTTGCTATTTATGTTATGTACAAGTGTCTATGTTTATTTATTGTATTCTTCATGTGTCATCTACATCATGACTAGAAGAAATATCATGGGAAAAGCTCACCTTTTGTTTCAATATGGGTCATTTTAATGTTTACGCGTGCAGCGGCAGTGGTACGTCACTAGAATGATTTGTCTCGCTGCACCACTCTTCATTCATGCGACGGCCTTACAGGCCTGACGGATGCCGACGAAAGCGTTGCGGAGTCCGTTCGGAGCAGTTCGGAGTCGTTCAGCCACCGCGTAACAGAATGTGACGGAAATATTAACTGTAATTCCTGTTTACACATTCCAATTTCTTTTACCCTATTGCAAACCATCCGGACCCGGACCGATGCAAGCCGGTCTGTGTGAATTGTACCTAAATGTACTTTTTTATTTAATACCACGTTTTGAAACTGATAGAATGAAATTCTATACTCGTACATACGAGTAACGTAATAATATTATGGCCGATCTTAAAGTAATAGCGAGTACTCTAAAGACATAGACATATTTACAAGGTACTTGTTGGACGTCATGATAAGGTGTTTTCTTGAGTTTTTTATTTTTTTTTTTGCTAATTTTATTTCATTTTATACATTGCCTATATCATAAGACAGTTATATTTAATTGATTACATACTTAGTTCTAGTACACTAATATATATATATATATATATATATATATATATATATATATATATATATATATATATATATATATATATATATATATATATATATATATATATTACACCAAGCCAATGTAAATATAATATGTACAGGGTTATCAAATCGTACGTGCGTCCATTCCTGTCGAATTTTGTTTGTCGAAAATATTGTTGTCGATCAAATTCACTCGAACTCGTATTAGAACATAGATATTTTTTTATAAAAGCATTGCATTTTTTTTATGCAAAAGCATATATTTTTCCTTTTGCAACTGATCAGATGTAAGCACATAAGCAACTTCAAGTTTGAAGAAGTCACTAAATGAACTTTTTCAACAAAAACATGAAAAATAAATATTTAGCAAGTACACAATTGTCTTTTTAATATGTAGTTAAACTTTTTACAAATCTTACTAGTATATTCACATTTACATCAGTAGATTTATTATTTAAAGTGTTACACCTATTAAACTTTTTGTTTATTTTCTCTTTTTAGTACATTTCTAAAACTAATGAATTTAACAATACCATGTATTAATTAGTACTTAATTAAATTTATTGTTTATAAATATTTTAGATTACTATACGCTTTGATTGTCACTGCAAAATAGATGAGCCAGCATTTTATACTTACCTTTTTAAGTAAGTTATAGAGTATACTCCTTTTTACACGTTTAAGAATGGGCATAGTAACATTTGCAACGTCAAGTTAGTTTGAAATGATATATATACCGTGACACGCTATTCACAATAATTATGCGTTTATAACATGGTCGCAATATTATTCTAGGCTTTACTCCTCCAAAGCTTCCATTAAATAGATGGCTCTTGACGATCTACAAAGTTTCCCTATTGCGTAGGAACTGGATGATGCGATGAGCTTCAGCGTGCACTCTGTGGACTAAGGTTACAGAAGAGCAGTGGACGGGATGGACTGCCCGTCGAAATGATCAAGCTCGAATGTGTAACGCCTGTGCTAACGAAGTTCTTTACGTTGCTGGGAAGAACGTTAAGTACCTCAAGACATGCGCGACGCAGACATAATAGCGTTATACAAGGGCAAGGGAGATAGAGAAGACTGCAACAACTGTCGAGGCATCGCGCTACTGAGCAATGTTGGCAAGACATTTGCTAAGGTAGCCCTTAAAACGCTTGAAGTGCTTACTGAGCGAGTCTACCCTAAATCACAATGCGGGTTTTGTGCAGGCCGTTCCCCAAACGACATGATATTTTCACTTCGTCAACGACAATAGGCCGTGAACATTGTGTACCTCTGTTTATAGCCTTCGTTGATGCCTACGACGAGTTACGCATACTTGATTGTTAACCTAAACGTCTATCACTGATAAAGGTTTTTCACGACAATATGCAGGCTTTGGTTTTCGACGGTGAAACGTCATCAGCTTTTAACATCAATTGTGGCGTGAGATAAGGATGTGTTTTGGCCCAAACACTCTTTTGAATATGTTTTTCTGTGCTTCTCTTCGTGGCTTTCGGGAATTGTAACAATGGAGTGTATTTACATACGCAGAAAGTCATTATAATCTCAAAATTAATATGCTGAAGTCCAAAACAAAATGTACTGATTTGCTCGTACGGGATCTTTCATATGCGGACGACGCTGCACTTGTTGCTAATTTGAAAAAGCAGCTACAAGAGCTAGTAACAACATTTAACCATGCATGTCAGCTGCTCTCAATGAGCGTAAACTGGAAGAAGACTGTGATAATGGCGCAGGGCTCAGATCGCTCTCCACGCATCACTTTAAATAATTAAATCCTAAAAGTGGTTGATCACTTGTGCTACCTAAGATCGCCGGTGACTTCGAGCTTATCTTCTTCCATGGAAATCAACGCACGTATCGGTAGAGCTGCTACAAATTTCGGAAAATTCCGGACATAAGTTTGGGAAAATAATAAAGTAACCATCTCTACTAAGATCCTCGTGTTTCGTACACGACTTGCCTACAAAGTATTCTCTTGTACGCATTGAAAACTTGGACTTCATACTCTAGACTAGAAAAACAGTTGAATAATTTTCACATGCCTAGCTTACGTACGATCCTTGGAGTTTCTCGGAAGGATAAGATGAGTAACAAAACTGTATTAGAAAAAACAAACAGTCATAATATTGCGGCAGTTCTGAAACAGAGACATCCCTGTTGGCAAGCCCACGTGTATAAAATGGCACCAAAACGCCTACCCCGTACATTGGCATTAATCTATATCGGCGCTGTCAGCTGCTTTCGGGAATGAAGAGATACAAAAAGCTCTGCCTAGATACTAGATACGTTACAACGTAGAAACCAGCAACGAAAGAGGGTTGATTTCACTCCTCTAGATTTGCGTTTTACATGTGACTGGTGTGGCAAAATCTGCCGTGCAGAAACTGGTTTATTAAGCCATAGAAGCAAATGTTGCAATTCTAATAAATGATGGTATGATTATTACTTAAAGGCACCGTAACAAGCATCTGTTAATGTGCTTTGGCCAAATGATATATATAATGTCGAATAAAGCAGATAACTCTCCTAATAGAAAGAACAGCGTCAGTGCTTGTAACTATCGTATACCAGTTTGGAGGGTATCGTATACCAGCTTGAACTGTCTCCATCAGGAGAGCCATCTGTATCTTATAAAAAAATTCAAACGTTCACTAATAAGTGAAACTTGAGCATATCAGTAAGTAATGGAAAAACCAAAACAGCAGTTAATTTTAGGTTATAATATGTTTGACATCAATAATTATATCAAATAGATATTGCAGCTAGTATAATTACCATGTTCAAGCATATTACGAACCTTATCTGGCAGATAATAATTTAAGAATAAATATTATTGTACATTATATGTTGTTGCACAGGTAGTCGTGGATTTTGACACTGATTTGAGTTCTGATTCTGGTAGTATACCTCCGTGTCTTGCTGCTCTGTAAATTGGTTGTAATTTACGTACTGTGATTGATGAATTTGTACTTGTTCTACTGGATGCTGTTCTTGTTGACGTGGATATGATTGTCGTGCTGTAGTACGAGGATATGGCCATCCTTCACGTGAAAATCTAAATCGTGCGAGTTGAGTCGGTATTTTGTTTCTAACATTCGCTTGTTCAAGTGTTCGATTTTTTGGCATCATTTGTTGGTACATACGGAATTGTTGGGCATTTTGTTGTTTGTCTGCTTCTTTTATTTGTGAACCAAATTTATAGGTTCTTGGATCCTAAAAAAGTAAGAATGATCAAATTTCCCCCGTGTTGGTCCGGGCTCGTTTGAAGAATAAGCCAACTGTCATTCTGCCAAGCAGTTCGTAAAAGGCGATCGATTTGCTTTGCAAGTAACGACCATCATGGCTATTAGGTGGTAGAATTCCGCATTGTCTCGCCCGGGAGTGGTACCACCGGCTTCCCTATTTCTGTCGCAATAGCGCTAGTGCTTGCAACTGTCGTGTTGCGATTTGTAGGGTAAGATTGTCGGTAAACTAATGCATGTGGCATTAGATCTCGTCACAAGATAGCAACGCACCATTAACATCACTGGTGTCTATTAGCGATGGTTGAATTTTTCCATCAGGAAACTCATTTTATGATATAAAAGCTATTTTGTAACAAAATCTGTAAACCGATTGACACTGTAGGCCATCCCTGACATTCCCGATAAATTGAGGTATTTTAAGTTCAAAGGAACAAAAACTATACTTAAGCATAGATTCTTTCAGAGTAAAAAATCTAAATTTTGTTATAAATGACAGTAATTCATTTATGAAAGCTGTATATTTTGAAAACGATGATCGATTTTGAACTTACGAATGGCATTCAACGTAATTTCAAGCAAGCTTTAAAATGTTTTCTTAGCTAAATAATCTACAGGCTAAAAAGTTTCGAAGTTATATAAAAAAAATTATATATTAACCTGAAAGTTATTTTAAAAATTTAAAGTAAGTTTTCTGTAAACAACAATATATTAGATGTTACTTTTGAAAGCTGAATCAATTTTAAGTTTTGAAACTTCATTTGACGTATTTTTAAGTAATGAAATATTGTAGAAGGTTGAAAAATGATTGGTTAAATAATCTCGAAGTTATGTTAAAAAAAAAACACTTTTTCAAAACATTCGTCAACAATAACTTCAGAATGGATAAACCGATTTTGATGTCATTTGTGCATTGGACGCAATATTTTGAAGAAAAGAGATGATTATATTTTTTACTCAATTAGCACATTAATCTGGAAGTTATATTTAAAAAAAATCTGTTTACCAAAATATTTTTTGAGTTTTTTTTAAAATTCTCAAAATCTAGACCGCATTGGTTAGTTGGAAAAGTTGCCTAGGACCTTAAAAACGTGGAGATCTGGTGAAGACTCGATTATCGAAAATCGGGGCAAAATCAGTAACTTCCTTATCTATGTACACGTAGCGGGAAGTTAAAAAACATATCAAAATTTAATTAAAAATGACGATATTTTAGATACTTACCCTTTGGAATATTACATTAGTGGGATTAACATCATTTTGTTTTGTAATAGGCAATTGAAAATAATTAGTATGTTTATTTGGCAAACAAGCCTCTGTCTGTTCATGCTGCACTGACTTTTGTGATATTTGTCTTCTTATATTAAGTTGATCTGTATTTTGTATACACTCTGTATTTTTTTCTGCAGCCCTGTATTCATTTAAATTTCCTGGTGATTTTGCAATTTTTTCTTTATTACTGCATGCAAGTGTCATTAAACATTCTACTAATTTTAATATCTGCTTCTGCTTTTCTAAGTTTATCAGTGTTCCATCTTCTGTTTTGCTTTTAACATCAGCAATAATAAATATATTTTGTAAAGTATCTGTAATGTTAGTTATTTCTTTTTTATACTCTTCACTTTTATTCATAATGTTTGCCATACACATGTCATCTATCACTGCATGGTTATTGTTTTGAGATGACTCGTTCTTAGATTGTTCTTGCTCTATATTGTCATTTTCCGTTTGAATCAAACCCATTTGATTTTCACAGATTGCTTTTATGTTTGGTGTTTGGGTCGCAACTGAGACCATATTTTGTAATTTATTTGGTGTCTGGGTGTAAAAATTAACTTGAGTTGCCTTTGTGTTTTGCAAGTTATGTCTTTCTCTATTTGGTACGATAGACACCGGTAACTTGTGTTTAATCGAGTTTAGTGTAGCAGGAGTTTTCTTCATAAATGGCGGACTTCGAAAATTAGTAGATGTTTCATGTTGAATGATTGAATCTATGGTTTTATTAGCCATAGTTGTGTTTTTTATATCTAGAGTATTCAACTGCATTGTTTTTCTAATATTCAAGGCAGTATTTCTAGATAATCTGAAATGAAATCAAGAGTTAGTAAGAAAATTTAGAAGTGTAAAGATTGAACAACAAATTTTTGTGTTAATGAAAAATTATTAAATTGTCTAGCAATATACTGAATTTAGAAGTGTGATGACTAAGAAACTTATAATAACTTATATATAATAATAATAATAATAATATATATATATATATATATATATATATATATATATATATATATATATATATATATATATATATATATATATATATATATATATATATATATATATATATATATATATATATATATATATATATATATATATATATAGTTAAAGTTTAAATTACGGAGGATTAAAGAAACCCAATAAAAATGTATTAGAAATATATGAAAAATAAACATTTCACTGTGACATACATGACATTGGCCACAGGCGATCGCTAGTATTTTTTAACCCCGATGCTTAACGAGGGGTGTTATAAGTTTCAGGTGTATATCTGAGTGTCTGTCCGTGGCATCGTAGCGCCCTAACAGACGGATGATCCGATTCGATTGCGGTTTTTTTCAATTGAAAGCCCTGTTTTGCAATATAGTTCTTAGCTATGATTCAATAGAATCTGTTCAGCCATTTCAAGATAACCAACTCTTTTCAAATTGATGAAAGGGATTAACTTGTAAAGGCTTTATCAAAATTAAATTTTATATTCTGTTACTTTATTGATATAAAAATTACATGGTAACCTTGAGCTGATACTTTGAGATTATTCGAAGATCATCAGCGTCTATCTAACTGGCAATTTTAGTATTTAAATAACAGTTTTTTTCAAATACTGCAAGCCACTTTTTAACGACTTTCTGATATCCGTTAGTAAAAAAACTTGACAGACTTGTGAATGCTTAGTGACAATGCAATACTATGGTACTGTAATACCTTTATGGTGTAACATGCATAATATTGCATACTGGCGGCTTTGTCTACTTTTAAACGTAGAATATTGTTTAGTTTTTCTATTAAATGTATGTAAAATGAGAGTGTTCGAAGTAATCTTGACGGGCAAAGACATATGCCTGTAAAATAAATGAAGTTCTGAAAATTTGTGGTATTATTGGAATATAATACTAAAACCCGTCGATCTTCGTGTACCTCAAGCAGCCAAGCAAATTAAAGTAAATCCCCTGGGCAAAAGGTGTTACAATTGGTGGAGTAACACGGCCGGCCGTTATATTAACCCGGCAAGTCGTTACAGTACCATCCAACTGAGCTCATGATGTAGCCTGGATGTAGGAACTGGAACTGTGTGATGCAGAGTTTTAATAAGACAATCTTGTTTGGACTGAGTATTGTTGCTACAAATATTAAATTTGATTAGTGCTCATGATGATGAGGATCTGAAGATGGAGCTGATAAAGTGCTACCGAAACTTATGCGTAGAATTTAGAAAGAGATAAGATAGTCAAGTTCAGACTTCACGGAGTTTTGATGATGTTTACTTTCCATTACATATAATGTCGAAGAACTGAAGATGGAGCCGTAAGAGTGCAATTGTAACTCACAGATAGAAATTGCTAATATAGTGGAGTTTGGAGTCATTTCTCATGATGATAAGGCTCTGAAGATTGAGCCGAAAAAGTGACATTGAAATTTCAAGAATCCAGATTCAAAATACAACTACAATGAACTCCTAAACTAAACGAGGTAAAGTTTTTGAATTAGCACTTAATTAGTTAGTGCTGGACGATTTTCAGGATTTGATGATGGAATTGGGAGGTAAC
This sequence comes from Apodemia mormo, assembly GCA_036924255.1. Classification (NCBI taxonomy): domain Eukaryota; kingdom Metazoa; phylum Arthropoda; class Insecta; order Lepidoptera; family Riodinidae; genus Apodemia; species Apodemia mormo. The sequence continues at coordinate 32,436,029 of JAUPFN010000012.1, read as the reverse complement.
ACTGAGAACTCCTTAATTAAATAAGACAAACCAATTGATATCGGACTCATTTGTTCTGTTTAGATAAACACTCTAGAGCTAGACAATTTCCAGAGTCTCACGATAGAGCTGGAAGTACTTTATGGGAACCTTTGAATAAAATAGAACAACACCATCGACTTGGAGGTCATTTGTATCGTTATTTCAAGGAATTTGGAGCGGAATGACTTCCATTGTCTGATGATAGAGCTGACAGATGTAACTGAGACCTCCTAAACTAAACCAGGTTAAACCATCAAGTGGGGAAAAAATCAGTTTGTTTTTGAAAAAATTTGGTGTTGGACAATTTCTAGTACCTGATAATGGAATTGGAACGTAGGCGTGGGAACTTGTAAACTAAACTAGAAAAAAATTATCGATTTTGAAATCCTTTGTTGTGTTTTAACAAACTTTCTGGTGCTAGACGATTTAGAGGTTTGATAATAGAGCTGATGGTGGAGGTCATGGGAACTTTGAAATAAAATGGAGTAAATTTTTACAAGGATTTTGAAGCACGATGGTTATCAATGTCTGATGATAGAACTGGAAAAAGTCTATAAGAACTTATACGTAAATCCAGATAAACTCTTGAGTGTGGCCTGATTGGGTTTGTTTTGACATACACTTAAGTGCTGGATAATTTTTGATAATTTTTAATCTGATGATGAAATTAGAAAGTAACCATGATAATTTTTAAACTAAACAAGATAAAACTATATTGAGCTTAGATTCATTTGTTCTGTTTTGACCAATTCTCTAACGCTAGATGACTTCCAGGGTCTTATAATAAAGCAGGAAAGAGAAAGTATTTGGAGCAGAATGGCTTCCGGTGTCAAATGATAGTGGGAAGAAGTCCATGAGAAATCCTAAGCTAACCCAGAAAAACCCATTGAGTGTGGGTTGCTTCGGTTTGTTTTGAAATATTTTTTGGTGCTAGATGACTTTTTGAATTTAATAATGGAAGTTGAAGGTGGCTATGGGAACCTATGAACTAAACAAGATAAACCTATCAAGTTTGGACTCATTTCTCCTGTTTTGAGAGTTACCCTGTATTAAATAATTTCTGTGGTCCTATGATAAAGCAAGTGATTTGGGGCTCATTTGGTTCATTCTAATAAGGACTTTGGAACAGAATGACTCAAGTTTCTAAAGATAAAACTAAAAGAAATCAATGAAATCTCTCTAAAACAGATATACCCATTGAGTATGGATTTATTGGGTTTATTTTGGTATACTATTTGATGTTGGATGATTTTAAGAACCTATGGATGTAACTGGAAGGTGGCTACATGATATTTTAAACTAAATGAAACAAACCTATCGCGTTTGAACTTGTTCTGTTTTGACAAATAATCTGGTGTTATAGGTATAATTTCCAGGTTCTTACGTTAAAGTGAGAAAAGGTCATGGGAATAAAACGAACGGACGAATGAAAATTGAGAAGCACCATCGATTTTGATCCCGTTTGAATCTTTCTTTTTTCATTTTTGGAACAAGATATTTTCCAGTGTCTGAATATAAAGCTGGAAGAAGTCCATTTAACTTTTAACTTTAAGCTAATCTAGATAAACCCATCAAATGTTAGCTAATTCGGTTTATTTTGGCAAATATTTAGGTACCGGATGTTTTCTAAGATATTATAATGATGGACCTGAAAGGCGGCTCTCGGAGATTGGGCTGATATCTTTGGCTCTTAATACTAGGAGATTCGTAACGTTTGATAATGTAAATAGAAATTGGCCATGGAACTCCTAATATAAACAAAATAAGTACATTGAGAGTGGTCTGATTTTGCATATTTTACATACACTTTAAATCAAAATGGTTTCCAGGATTACATAGACGAGTTGGAGGCCATGAAGACTTTGCAATAAAACAACTCAAACGCATAGAGTAAGGAACCGTGGTAACCTTAACCTGATGCTGCAAGATGCCTTTTAGTAGATCATCAGGTCTTTTCACGTTTTGCTCTTAAAATGATACATATGTAGCAGAATATCTGATTGAGGATGTGTCGGGGGTTTTTGAAATTTTTAATTTTATCTTGTTTTAAATAAGTTGAAGACTACTTTACACTAAATAAAATTTATTTCAAAATCAAATTAGATCTTTATTGATAAACTGAGTTGAATGCTGCTAATTTGATTAAAATCGGTTGATCCGTTCAGGAGTTATAGTCACAAAATTAAAAAAAAACTTAAGAGGTGTCAAGGGACAACCGGATGGAACGAAATTTCTTTTATTATTATTTACAAAAAACCTGTATACACTCAACAAAAATAATCGTCGCGACACCACACTGTTCAATGTGAAATAGAAATGAAAATACCTGGCTTGATTTCTATAAGAGAGAGAGAGAGAGAGAGAGAGAGAGAGAGAGAGAGAGAGATAAACATCCGCACGCCGCACAGCTTACAATACCATACTATAGCAAAAAGTGTCGTGACAACTTTTCGTAAGAATTTTTTCCGTCTAGCCCCCGTTCACAACGCGCGATAAGAACCTTCGTTCCAAAAAATGTTTTTTACATAACATCGAGATTAAATTATTAAAACTATCGTGTTAATTATTAATTAAAATCGGCTACACTCACGTTAAAGCGGATTCCCATCACCATCCGTCACACCTGTCTTTGGTGCCACGTACTCTTATCAATTGATGTGCGCCTTGCCTGTGCGACTCTCAACTCTTCAAGTCGGAATTGACACACATAAGTACTAGAGTATAATGGCTATAACTGGCGACAGAGTTTCCGGTTAGCAAATGCGACTAACAAACAACGACCGCAGATTGTAGAGAGAGTCCCAGCACTTTTACCATACATGAAAGGGGTAACGGAATAAATTAGACGCTTGTTACGCCGTAGATAAAGCATCAGGACAGTTTTCCGCCCCATGACACAAATCAAAAAACTTTTACGATCGTCAAAGGATCGGGACCCTTTAAATACCCCGGGCGTCTACGAAATGCCATGCGATTGCGGAAAAAGCTACATTATAGAGACAGGATGTAACATCAATATCAGGTTCGCCGAATATATCCGTAATGTGCGTAAAATGGACTACATTAATACGGCAGTGGCGGAACATGCTCTCGACTCGGAAACGTCACGTTATATTATGTTCGACAAAGTGAAAGTATTGGCCCGCGAAATGAACTTTGTGTCGCGTAAGTTCATTGAGACCATCGAGGTTGACCGTCGTCCTAATTTTAATAGAGATAAAAGGGACATACACTGCCGCCTGCTTGAAAACCCATGTTGTTAAACGCAACGCGGAAAAAGAACAACACGAAAGATGACAGTATGGTAGACGTTGTGAGTGCATTTCGTGCACATTTAAATTCTACCTAACAATAATTTAAACCCGCAAACTAGATGTTGTGCGCCATCTTCGCCGACGGCGCTTCTCAAGGACCTTATATAGGTCTGCAACTAGTCCAAACCTACGCCGATTAAACGGGAGTGTAGGCGATTTCAATTAATAAACTTCGAAATTTTTCCACCAATCCATTTCATATCCAAAATATTTTAGAGCGCAAGAATCTGCTCTGAATACTGCTTAAAAACAAATCGCGTTCAAATTAACAGCATTCTAAAAATTAAAATATCGTTAATTGCAATCGATAAACAAAGTTATTAAATATCGTTTAATAACTTTGGCTTAACTAAGATGGATTATTTTTACAAATTCCAAAATCTTCGTTATTGGGTCCTGAATTATGTAAGAAAATCTAGTCTGCGATGGTTGCATTCAGTTATTAAAAAATAATTATGAGTATAATTAGCAGTTGGCTTTTATTAATACGGTTTGGACTGTTTTTGCTATATTATTAATTAATACGTTTTAGGCTCTGTTCGTATTAGTGAGAATGTAGATTGTTTTTTTTATAGAAGAGGGGTTAAACGGACAGGAGGCTCACCTGATGGTAAGTGATTACCGCCGCCCATAGACAACTACACTACCATGGGTCTTGTAGTTGCGTTGCCGGCCTTTTAAGAATGAGTAGGCTCTTTTCTTGAAAATTTCTGCCGATAGCTGGACACTTCACCATGTCTTTTTTATACATTTTAATGGGGTATGAATGGGGTCGCCAAAACCTGGTTACTTTTAACCCCAAGAAGACACAGCTTTGCGTGTTCACCGCAAAAAAGACACCCTTTATCGTATCACCTCGATTTGAGGATACTCTCCTGACAGCCTCAGCTAGTGTCGGAATCCTGGGAGTTGACATATCGAACTACGTTCAGTTTCGCGGTCATTTGGAAGGCAAGGCTAAACTAGCCTCCAAAAAGCTCGGTGTGCTCAGCAGAGCGAAACAGTACTTTTTGCCGGTCCATCGCCTTCAACTTTATAAGGCACAGGTTCGGCCTCACATAGAGTACTGTTCGCATCTCTGGGCCGGAGCTCCTCAGTACCAGCTTCTTCCTCTTGATCGCATTCAGCGTAGAGCGGTTCGAATCGTTGACGACCAGGCCATTTCGAAACAGCTTGACTCTTTGGCATTGCGCAGAGATGTAGGTTCTCTCTGTGTCTTTTATCGTATATATCATGGAGAGTGTTCCGACGAGTTGTTTGGATTAATTCCTGCCGCCGAATTCCACCATCGGACATCGCGTCAAAACTTGAAGTTCCATCCTCACCATCTCGATGTCTGGAAATCCACAACTGTGCGTTTCTCCCGACACTTTTTACCTCGCACTACTCTGTTATGGAACCAATTACCGGCAGGGGTATTTCCGAACGGATACGACATAGGGACCTTCAAGAAAAGAGCTTACTCATTCTTAAAAGGCCGGCAACGCAACTGCAAGACCTCTGGTATTGCAGATGTCCATGGGCGGCGGTGATCACTTACCATCAGGTGCACCTCTTGCTCGTTTGCCCCCTCTTCTATAAAAAAAAAAAAAAAAAAAAACATTTCTACTTAGTAACATGTTAATGAAACTGCTGGAGCTGGATCTTCTCCTTATTTCCTTATCCGTCTTTCGTTATTCAATTCTACACTATCAATATTGATAATAATAATAATAATAATAATATCTTTATTTGCATAAAATAGGGTACATAATAAGATCTTATTTAAAAAATATGCTTCTCTTTAATCCTATTTTGCCTGTTTTGTAGCGTGCAAATGTTAAAATTATGTTTATAATCATAGTAAATTTATGTTAATAATCATAGTAAATTTAATTCAAAAAAATGTTAATAATCATAGTAAATTTTAAATTAAATCTTACAGTAATTTTTTTTATATATATTTACTTACAATTACAATATTATCCTCACTAAATAAAGAGAAACACTTTAACTATACCACCAAATTACGAAGATCAACTGAATTGAGTAATAGCAATGAATATAATGTACTAAACATTTTTCGAAATACCTACGGAACATACTCAGACTCAAAAAGAAATTCTTTTTCTAGTACTGATCAAGATTAAATAACACTGCGTGAAATTTAGAAATAAATGTCCTTAGACTTCCAAATTTTTTTAGAAACAAAGTGAAAATAAGAAATAATAAATAAATAAATATTCACAGGCCAAATTACACTTACTGATCTAAACCCAAAGTAAGTGTTATGGGTGTTAGTCAACGATACTAATACATAGAAAATAGAAATACATCTATATATATATATATATATATATATATATATATATATATATATATATATATATATATATATATATATATATATATATAAAAGAAAGTCGTGTTAGTTACTCCACTTATAACTCAAGAAAGGCTGAATCGATTTAGCTGAAAATTGGCAGGGAGGTAGTTTAGAGCCAGGAGAAGGACATAGGATACTTTTTTTTCCAATTAAAAAATAAATCTGCTTATTTATTGCCATTAAGGCGGAACAAAGTTTGCCGGGTCAGCTAGTATTATATAAATACTAGAATATATATAATAAACACCCAAACACAGAACTACAAACATTTATGCTCATCACACAATGCTTGTCCCCGTTGGGAATCGAACCCAAGCCCCGTCGATTGCGTAGTCAGGTTTGCTAACCGCTCGAACAACAGGGCGGTCAGAAAATGTTCCGTTAGAAAATGATTCTGATACCACTCATTTAAGTGAAAATGACCCGCATTTTAGCTTAAATATCTCTGCATTGTGCTACAATGGGCAGCAGGAACTTGAAAATTCTACTAATGAGATATAATGGTGAAGCAAGCCGATTTATCAGTAAATAATTCAGGGATATCAACTCGTGGTAGGAAAAGAAAATATCCTAAAAAGAGATCAGAACAGAAACAAGCACGAGACAATAACAAAGACATACATTTAAATCTAAACCATCAATAAAGTTCATAGATGCAAATGTAAAAATCAGTGCAAAATGTTCGCAGCCTAACAAAGATGCACTAAGTTTTATTAAAACTTTTGGAGTCATAGTTCACAACAACTACTTTGATGTTTTGTCAAGGATATAAGAAGTGTAGAACTACGCATTACCTTTCTAACGATCATTTTGATGCGTACGTTTAACCTGACATGAAGATGTATCTGTTTCACAACCAGCGCCTATAAATTAATCTGAGATCAAATCGTCTAATTTAAAAATCACATTAATTTTTCCTCTTTCTATCGCTGAAAACTTTATTTTAACGGCCTGGCCACAGCTACCCCGCTGTGCGAACTGCGAACTGCAACGTGAATTGCGGTCCGGTGGATCGCGTGTTTTTCTGGATATGCTACAGCTCGACTATTTGTGGCCGATGCGGCGTCGACGGTGGATGTATTTAGAATTTTTTGAAGTAGCACTATCTAAAGTGGCACGTTATTTCGTTGAATTAAGTTCATTCTTGGTTCAAGATATATATGCGAGTGTCAAATTAGTCCAGTCCAGTCCAGTCAACAAAAAAGAGGAGAAAATGTGGCGAATTCTACACTCTTGATTTTGAATGCAGAGAAACTAATGATGTTTTGACATCTATACAGCAGGTTTGCTGAGCACTTCCCTAATAAATTGCTATCCATGATTAATTTCGAATTCCACACGTGAAAAAAGCCGAAAAAATATTTTGGCCGCGCGATCTCAAATGCGTCCGCTGATTTTTCCGAAGCTGTGGCAACATCGATACTAGCTACCTAGTACATTTGTTTTATTCGTTTAACACACGTCACGATAGATTGTCGGTCGCTTCTTTTCACACCGTAAATCGCGCCGCAAATCGCATCGCAACTCTTCAGTCAACTTATGAACTTTAGCACATGTTCTTCCAAATTTATGGATCGTATACGAAAGTACTATCAATGACTGTTTTCAAACAACACCAATTCGAGCAGTATATACTTATTTTGTATTAATTTAAATGTAATTTTTAATGTTTCGCTATAATAATTAAATTGAGTTTAAAAACAAATTTCGTGGTCTACGCAAATAAACACGTCGTGCCGACGGAAAACTATGTTTAGATATTTGCAATATTCCACCAAAACTTAAAGAACGGAGTAGCCCAATTAGTGTAGTGCACGCAGGCGAAGCCGCAGGCTGTAAGCTAGTCATTATAATATAACAAAATTTACCTCAAATGGCGTGAGTTACAGTTTCTTTAAACAATTATTTTACATCAGATTTAAAATACTAAACAAAGCTACTTGTAATAATCTCGTAAATTTCGCATTGAACTAATAAATGTAGGAAATGCGATGAGGGTGTTAACTCAATAAAAGCAAAACACATCCTTCATCTTCAGCAGGCTAAAAAATGCAAGATCACAATTGAAATTGGATATATACATTTATAATAAAATAAACAAATTATTAGCTTGTCTCATGGGTGTTATTCAACGATACTAATACATAGAAATACATAAGTAAATGCAGAAATAGAATTAAATCTGTAACAGGGTCCGCACTAGAAGTCGTTGGTGAGGCGAGAATAAATCTCCTCATTGATACAAGGGTCTTCTCCAACCCAAACCCAGAAATACGAACATCTGAGCTCATCACAAAATGTTTGCCCCTGTCAGACATCGAACCCGAGCCCCATGGATTCGTAGTTTAGTTTCGCTAACCACTTGACCAACGGGGCGGTCGATATTATGCAATAATTATTAATTAACATTTTTTTCACTAACATAATAGACTATTGTATAATTGTAAAATAAACTGTTTTGTTTTTAAATAATATTGAATTTGATTTTCATAAATAATGATTCACTAATTCTGAAAAAAATCAAAAAATAGTTCTTTACCTGTAGGTAAAGAAATATTGTCTGTATTTTATATGGAGTAGTATAATGACTTTTTACAGTAATTCCACGTTAGCTCCATTCGTATTTATTCAATTTATTTATGTAATTAAAATGTGCGTGTGCGGTTTTAATGTCTAATTCATTATTTTTTACTTACCGATTTAAAGGTATAGACACAGGAACCGACTGCCTTACTTTTTTTCTGAACGTGATATCCTGACAAGTTTTAAGCTTTTTCAGCAACCAGTTATAGTGTTTTAAGTCTTGCGATATTCTTAAGCTTTGATTTTCATTAAACGTGGCATGTTTAGTGTTCATTTTAGCTAATAGTATAAGCAATTAAAAGTCTTGAACTTTCGTCCTGACATAGCACTTTATAACAGTTAAATTGATTCATGTCCAAAACTTGTATTTAAATGTTTTTAAGGATTTTTAATTTGATGTTTACGCTTTTCGAATTTTTCTCACATGCAAAGAAAAAGTTTGTAACTTTTTGCCGAAAATTCGTGCAATCCGGTTGTATACTTAATCACAACTGCCAGCAAAACGAGATCAGACCATAACAAAGCATACTACAGGGCGGCGTCATGTATTTCAGAGAGATTTTGTCCAATGTGGGGTGAGGTGCGCGCGTCGTTGTCGCTTTTTCCCGCGCGTTCATTTTGCCTTTTCCCTCAACTGTACAAAGAGCTCATATGTTTTTTCGAAGCTTTTATTTTTTGTATTTGCTTATTGAGTGCTTAGCAACCTTGACTATGCAATCAATGGGGCTCAGCTCTGATTCCTACCGGAGAGAAACATTTATGTAATGAGCAATTATATATGTTTGTAATTCTGTGCTCGGATGCTGATTAATAAAATTTAAGTATTTATACTACGTAATTATAAATGGCGATAGGAAAAAACTAACGTAATCAGTTAAAAAGTATCTTCACGCCCATTTCCCCAAAAAAGGTAAGCAGAGATAGACAATAAGTGTACCTCTTTTTTGAATTTTGTTTATACACTTGTACTGTTTTACAAATCACTTTAAATTTTAATTAATATCGCCAACGGATTTCGCCTATCTTTAATCTCTAATCTCTAGAAAGAGTCTCGTAGCCCTGAAGATGCCGTAAAAGGCAAAACCGGTTGGCAATATTAATTAAAATTTAAAGTGATTTGTGAAACAGTAGAAGTATATTATATATATATATATATATATATATATATATATATATATATATATATATATATATATATATATATATATATATATATATATATATATATATATATATATATATATATATATATATATATATATATATATATATATATATATATATATATATACACACCTTACCCACCTAACACGACAAGCACTGACTCTATTACGGTAGGAATAAGAAAAGCGGTGGTACCAGACCCGAGCGAGACAATACAGAACTCTACCATCTAGTAGCCACGATGATAGAGACTCGCATAAATAGTTCGCCTTTTACGAACTGACTGGCAGAACGGCAGTTGGTCTATACTTCAGAGGAGGCCGGAACCAACACGAGGAGGATTTTTCATTCATAATAACTTACGACTGATAATTAAGTGTTAAATATTAATTGTAATAGTTGTTAAAAAGTGTTTAGTATGTGCGAATTTTCTCATGATTAAGTATTCAGTGTTCGGACGAATATTGCGAAATATACCGAATACCAAATAAAGTAGCTGAATAGGTCGAATATCGAATAGTTGACCGCCCCGTTGGTCGAGTGGCTAGCGACCCTGACTACGCAATCAACGGGGCTCGGGTTCGATCCCAACGGGGACAAGCATTTGTGTGATGACCATAAATGTTTGTATTTCCGGGTTTGGGTGTTTATTATGTATGTGAAAGTATTTATATATGTATTTCTATGTATTAGTATCGTTGACTAACACCCATAACACAAGCAAATAATTTGCTTACTTTGGGGTTAGATCAATAAGTGTAATTAGTCCCGTGAATATTTATTATTATTATTATAGTTACCGAATATTCGTGGCATCTCTGATTGGCAAAGTTTTAACTCCTACCTAATATAACGACAGTTGGACTATTCAAAGAAGCCAACACGGGAGAAAACTCTATAAAAACTTTAAACTATTTTCTATTTTACTATGAAATAGGAAAAACAAAAACTGGCAGAGATCTGCCGTATCGCTCAGCTTAAGTATCCCTGTCTCATATATTTCTGCTGTCCCTGACTGCCCCGTTAGTTGTGTGGTTAACGACCCTGACTATCAATTGCACGATGGGGCTCAGGTTCGATTCCCAACAGGAACAAACATTTGTATTTGAGTACCAATGTTAGTATTTCTGTTTTTTTGTTGATATTATATATTTTTTCGGTATTCATATAATATTTATTTATCTGTATTGGTAACACCCATAACACAAGCAAATAATTTGCTAACTTTGCGGTTAGATCGATTCGTGTAATTTGTCGGGAAAATTAGGCGTCCATCTAGATGTCAGCGATCAGTGGCGCGGTGCGGCGGCGAGAGTAGCGCGATCTAACACATAGATTCTTACTAGAGATGTGCCGGATCGTTAAAAAACTAGATCCGCGAATACGGATACGGATCTTAACTTTCTTAGTGTTATTTTAATACTCAGCCAGGCATTTAAATGCTACGAATATTAAAAGGTAATATAATTAACATTTTAAAACATTCTATGGCAAATATTATGTTATGTTTATAAATCCAGGCCTTGATCCTGGCTCTTTTGAAGATTAAACCAACTGTCTGCCAGGCAGGTCATGAAAGGCGATCGACTGGTTATACGTGTCACTACCATCGCGACTACCAAGCGGTAGAGTTCCGCAACGTCTCACCCGGTTATTTGGTACCACCGCCTCACCTATTGCGTCCGCGATAGCGACAATGTTTGTTATTGTCGTGTTCCTGTTTGGAAGGTAAGCTAGACGGTAAACTTATGCATATGACTTCGCCACAAGACATCAACGCACCATTAACATCTTGGGTGTCTATAGGCGATGGTTGACTGTTTCCATCAGGAGACGTCTTGTGGTGAGGTCTAATGCCACATGCATCAGTTTACCGGCCACCTTACCCTCTAAACTGGAACACGTCAGTGACAAGCCCTGACGCTATTGCGGCAGGAATAGGTATGACGGTGGTACCAGACCTGGGCGAGTCAACGCAGAGCTGATGTATTTGTAAGTGGTAATAAAACGCACGTTGTAATTCGGAGCTATTCTACACTTTTTATCGTCGGTACTTGGTGAAACTCCATTTTAACACAATATTTGCTAACATATAACACTTGTACTGTTTCACAATAAGATAATTATATTTAATTTCCGACCGGTTTCGCTTACACAAGCATCCTCAGGGTATTTACAATAATTATTAACTAACAACGAAATCTAAATGTCACAGATAACAAATTTTGAAAGCAAATGTACATCCTACCCTCAATAAATATTATAGGAAACTGGATGTATTTTCCTACTCCTCCTATACTCTTCTGATTAAATTCGATGCGGGTTCCAAGACAGCTTAGCTTTTCCCCCAGGGCACCCTGAGCTCGCAACTCAGAGGTTATCAGGAAGGTTGCCGCTGTTGATTCTGGTTTACAGAAGTTACAGTGGTGGGAACGAGAGGTGGGCCCATTGCCCTTTAAAAAAAAAAAAAAATATAGGAATACCAATGTAGGGTTGTCCGCACTATGGGTACCTCCCCGCAAGTAGGGTGAAATCAGATGTGTTGGTATAAACTTATGCAATGTCATTAAAATTAAATACAAATTAATTAAATTGTCCCCTAGTAGTTAATTAAAGTCACAAAATTATAATAATCATTATAAATCTATCTTAAATGTCCAAATATAAATCTTTAGTCAATTCATTAACATAAAGTTATTATAAAATACTAAAGTCAAGAATTAAATTCATTATACAATATACAAAACAACCTAATTAAATCATAATCAGAATAATAATAATTAAAAAATACAAATATTACCAATAAAATTACAATTACTGTCAAAATAATTACATATTTTAGAAATAAAATTCCACTTCCTGTCAAAATAATTACTTGATTTAGAAAATAATTCGGGAAATGATTCCGCAGCTAAACTGAGTAGTTTCAAATAATGATAATAATAATCTACTATGAATAAGAACTAAAAAATAGAATTAAAATAAACCATGATTAAAAATATTAAGAAGTGGAGAGCTGTTGATATCTAATTGGTCGTTCAGTAGGTTAGGGCTATGTTTTCGTCTATTTATTTCTAACGCTTCAAGTACGTTAAGTCTCTTGCCTTTGCTACACAAATGGATCAGTTCATGGTGTATTCGAAAGTAATAATAAGGGAAAGGTTCAAAAAATAACAAAAAATGGAGTGTACAAATTAAAATGCCAGAATTGCGACTGTAAATATATTGGACAAACAGGCAGATCGTTCTCAATAAGGTTACAGGAAAACGTGAGAAGCTGGCGTTCAAGTAAAAGAGACTCGGCCTTTGCTAGACATTTGTTGGACGAAGGGCTAAAATAACTTTCCTCTTCACGATCCCATGAAAGTAAACAGCTATATAGTTTCATCGATTGAGTTTACGTTGTTCTTATGTTATTTTAGTCTTATATTCCTTTATCTTTTTCATTTGATTTGTCTTAATTATCGCAGTACTTTTTCACAATTTTAATTCAAATTATTTTGTTTTTTTTACTAATTTATTGTAGTCGTTTTTTAAGAATAAAAATAAAAATTGTTTTATTTATCCTACAATACATATGTAGTAAATAACAACAAGCAAATATAAAAATAAAGACAAAAAAGACAAATATAGAAATCAGACAACAAAGAAATAAGACAAAATTAATTACATAAATGCAAAAGAATACTTAAAACATTTTTTTTTATTTTGTATGTTCGTTTAATATTTACTTTGAATATTTGTTTATAAATATTATGTCTTGTCTGCCTCGTGATTAAGGGGATGGGTTATTAGGCTCAGATCATGAGGTTCCGGGTTCGATTAAAGGGTCGGGCAAAAGTACCTCGGATTAGCATGTAAAGCTCTCGGTCCCGATTATCGCTAGAAACAGTTATTAATCGATCAGTTATTAGGTCGGTAAAATGCGATGATGGGAATCACCATCTCGCCAACCGAAAAACCGATGAATCTTGGTAATCTGATTGGTAAGAAAAAAATATTCTTGGCATTTTTATTTATTATAATCCTTAATTTAAGTTTAATTTAAATTTTAAGTGATATTGGTTTCGTTTAGGTTCAACCACAGACCACATAAATACTAATAGACACGCCATTAGGAAAGGAACATCTCGCCACGTATATGAGCAAACACTGCTATTACTGCCAAAAATTTCATACATTTGTAGGTTATATTGTATTGTGAAAAAATAAAAATAAACCATGTTGTGCTGTTTTATCATACCGAACGAGATGACAAGGCTTAAAGTTACTCTCGAAATGATTTGGTAAATAGTATAACTCTGTAGTTCTGTATGTAATTGCAAGCTACACCGACAAATTAAGAAATTGTCTTGAAAGACGTATTCATTTAATCCGTGGGCTATCCGTGACCTCTAAAAGCTCGTACGAGCCAAACCCGAGGCAGCATAATATGAAGTCTCCGATCCTATTGGCAGGAATACTCCACTTGGTCTTGGTCTAGCCAGTTGGGGCTTCAGATTATTCAACTCTTGCTGCTTGATGCCGAGCCGGCCTTCTCAACCATCGCACGCCTGGTGCTGCTCTGAGCCCAACGCCTTGACACCGTGTCGGCCTATTCAACCAAACCTGGCGATGGCTCTATTTTTGACCTCCATAACCAGCGCAAGCTGAGCTTCGGATTCTTCTCGACCAACGGTAGGCGAGCGCTGGTTTCTCTTCGATCAGCACACGTCTGGCGCTAATCCTTTGGCTTAATCTTCGAACAGCTTACCAATTTGGATGTTTTTGTGCTTTTTTAAGTTTATTTAAATTATATTTGTACTGGCTCTGAACCTTTAAAGACTAATATACATTTTTAAACTGTTATTATCTTTTTTTCCGCCTTTTCCGTCTACTAATAATCATCATACTATTCACATTTCCGGCAATGTGTCTAATAATACTAATACCTTTTTTTATAACATAAAATATCAAACAAGCAGAGAGCTCTCCTGATGGAAAGAGAAACCATCACCTATAGACACCAAAAATGTTACCTAATGGTGCGTTAGCAACATTACATAAGTTGTAATAGCTACATAAAGGACTCAGATATTTAAAAAAATCCTGAATAAACTTATTACTACTTAGAAAGGAACTGACTTTGACATTTACTTTAGTTATTACCAACTGTTCAGATTTCTTAACTAATATAAGCCCTTAACAATTCTGTTAAGAAATCGATCAAAGAGGGCATTGTTCCTAACATCTTATTTGTTTAACTTTAACAAATTATCTTAGATTATTAGGTATGTGTATGGTATTAAATACTAGTTGCATTTAATACCATACACATTCCTACATATATTATATCTCCAAATAATAGAAATGGCAATAAAAGCGAAATGAAAACCTACAGGCTTATATCATAACATGGGACAAAACCTTTGAATGCATAGTTTAGCAGAAAGTGCATCAACGTTTTGTTTTATTTCCAAACAGTATAGATTTCTTAAACACCGCTCAACATCTTCAAACCAGCTTAAATATATTGACTATTTTTCTGAATGCGTGAATTCAGGAAGTCAATTTAACTTCATGTATTTTATTGACTACAATAAAGCGTTTGATCGCACTGACCACAACTTGCTCTTGGAAAAGATGATTAACTGAGCTGGAATTCATGGTGACCTCTACAGGCTTAATTCTTACGTTGAAAATATATTAAGCTGTTGTTATCAATTGTTTTTGCTCTATGTGGAGTAATGTACATATGTACCATAAGGCGTACTGCAAGTTTCTTTATTAGGGACCTTATGATTTAATATTTTTACTAACGATATTTATTTATGTTATCAGCTTTCAAAGATTCTCTTAAATGTCGTAAATATATGAGCAATTTAAGGAATTTGCTGCAGTAAGTAAGCGTTTGCGGATAACACTTCACTTTTATTCAAAGTTGAAAGACAAATTGGTAAGTATGACGAAGTAAATAATGCGATTTCAAAAGTTGTACACTGGTTCAGTACGAACAATCTTTTATTAAATGGTAACAAAACTAAGTGTGTTAAATTTTCATTGCCTAATGTAAGGCATGTAGATACCAGCTTACAACTGGATGGAAACAACCTGGATCTGGTGGATTCCACTGTGTTTTAGGTATTGCTTTAGATAAGAAATTACAATAGAGACCGCACATTAATAATTTAGCAAATAGTACTTAGTTCGGCAGTTTATGCAGTTAAAAAAATGAGACAGTTAACTGATGTTGACACAGCAAGAATTGTATACTTTAGTTACTTCCACAGCATTACGTCATACGGAATTCTTCTCTGGGGGAATTCTGCTGAAATAAATACTATATTTGTATTGCAGAAAAGATCTATTAGGGCAATTTACAATGTTAGCCCAAGGGTTTCCCTGAGAGAAAAATTCAAAGAAATCAATATTCTAAATGTTATATCCCAATATATATTTGAGAACTTGATGTACGTTCGTAAAAATATTTGCTTTTTTTAAAAAATGGTAATGTACACTCACTTAATACAAGGAACAAAAACAATCTTGTTGTGCATGCATCTCGTCTCCACAGGATAAGTAACTCTTTTATGGGGCTATGTATACGCTTTTACAATAGATAAACTTCCCGAAACTATAAGAGGTCTACCAGTCAATAAATTTAAAAAATGTATTAAAACAAAACTGTGTAAAAAAGGATATTATAAAATCTCAGATTATTTAGAAGACAAAAAAGCCTGGGATTAATTGTTCCTCATACCGATCTCATATATGTTTTTTGTAATATTGTGATATTGTAAAAAAGTAGATGATATGAAAAAAAAGACAAGCCCGCTGAGTTTCTTCCGCCGGATCTTCTCATTATGTGGCCGCGTTTCCAATGCGGTACTAGTTTTTAAAAAAATATATTGACGTGTCAAAATAACTTGTAAAAAGTTTTATTGAATAAAGTATTTCTGATTTCTGATTTCTAAAATCTTGTCAGGCTTGAAAACTACGATGGCGCTTATCAATTATATCCTACCTTATCAAAATATTTCTTGATGATTACTAGTTTTACGTTTAACAAAAGATTAACAAATTACTTAAAAACTTTAAGCTGGAACGGAGAATTCTATTTACAAAGATAACCTTAATATCGCTCATGCACGACTCAGCGATCAAACCCGAACCTCTTGATCTGTGCACAGTTATGGGCCATTCATAAATTATATCACGCAAACTGTATGGTTTTTGAGCCACCTCCTCCCCTTTTTGTCACAGGTGGTCACACTTGGACAACCTTTTCCCTTGTGTGGTAACACATATTTTTCAATTTTATTTTAAGAAGGCATTAAATTAAAACAGCAATATTTCTAGTCTTATTTGTTTGAATTAAAAATAATTTTAAAAAAAGCAAAATACCCATAAAGACGCACTTCTTTAAGTGCATAGACGACGACTTCAACCTCAACATTACACAAGCCTTATAAATAAATATAATTCGATTGAGTAGGTAATAATTTTATCTATCCGATCTTAACGATCCCGTTCATACTCGTATTAATATTATAAATGCGAAAGTCGGTTTATTTGTCTGTCTATCTGTCTGTTGTTGTAACGCTTCACTGCTAAATTGCTAAGCCCATTGCCGATGAAATTTGGAGACAATTGAAGACACAGAGTTAAAGGCAATTTTTTTTTAAAAAATCAATTCGTAACGCCCTGATCACGGGAAGGTTGCGCCCGCGATTTTTCGCGCGGCGCGAACGGCGAAGCATCTGGCGTCTGAAACAAATGTATGGGAAAGTACTAAAGATGCCATGCGGCATGGCGACCGGCGAGGCAACTGACGAATCGTGCGCGGGGCGGGGGACGCGGCGAGCGAGTAAAACAAATGTATGAATTAGCACAATGTACGGCGGCGGCCTCGGCGAATAGTCTAGAAATCAGAATGGTTTAGTTGTAGTTACGAAATACACTATGAACATTTTAACTTTAATTTTCAAATACTTGCTAGGCCAGTAATTTGTAAATCTGGTCACCACATCATAAGTATAAACAAAGTCCAGAGATACAATTTTTCTTTTTTCCCACAATATTGAATATTCATAAGAATATAAGTAGTGTCACCAAAAAAATTGATAGTTTTAATTTAGAAACGCCATAACGTCGATAGTCTCGGTAGTATTGAACGCTACAAGTAAATAAACTATCGATTGTGTCGATAGTATCAATCATTGGAGATAAACAAAGTATCGATTCGATCTATAAAGTATCGATTATATAATAGTATTGCTATTTAACTGTTGCTATTTAATTGTTAAGACAATATTGCATGGACAATCGATAGTTTGTACAATCGATAGCATCGGTCAATATTAAAATAAAGTTGACTATCGATAGTTTTGATAGTATCGATACCGTCGATAGTAATTGTGATTAATGCAATATTAAATAGCAATACTATCGATAGTATCGATACTTTTGATAATTAATTTTTTTAATAATGAATATTATCGGTGCTATCGATTGTATTGCTGTTGGTTCATAGTATTTTACTTACTGAGGTAATAAAACCCTATCGATAATGGACTATCAAGCGGCAACACTATAAACCAAAGGTTTTGAGTTTCGACACATTTCAAAAATTTGTCTTGTTGTAGTATGTATTTCTCAGACTTCTTGTGAAATTCAGTGTCCAAACTATGCCCCGATTCCAATTTAAATCATGTACTACACATTCTCTTCCAAATAGTAAGTTAAAGGGATTAAGTATAAAACTACTCCCCTCCAAGCAATATCAAGATAAAGTTGAAAAAGTCATTTTGTTCTCGGATTATACTTGTCGCGGCTGTGGACGTAAGTTCCCGTGGCCTGAAAATCCGCCCCACGCGATTTTTTACCTCGCCAACCGGCGGCAGCGGCGCCACCGCACCACTGCCGCCGGTTCGCGTGGCCGGGCGGCAAGGGGCCGAATGGCCGAAGGGCCCGAAAATGAATGAAAGTTTGTATAACATTTTTTTCATTAATGATATATTAGTCTATTCGCGGGCGAAGCTACGCCGTATAACTAGTTACTTAATAGTTCATATACACACATGTCAGCGTTGCTGCCGGCGGCGACGCCGTCCACTGCTTCGTCCCGCAAACAAACATCAACCCTCGTTACAATAGTAGGTAACTATTACATAATCTGTGTCTGGTCCAGAGTTATTAACGAGTCGAAATCGTGATGCCACTTAATCTCACATTTATGGTCAAGATATGTGACTTTAAGTCAAGATTCATAGTAAGCTCCGTAGAGTGAGCTATAAGACCATTTACGTGTGGCTTTTGAGTAACGTCTATCTCAAGAAACTAGCAGAAAAGCCATCTGCGTGCTTGCTTTTATCTATCACAATATATTTTACAGTTTAAAAAGCAGAACAAGCTCCTCGATTCTATTATCGACGTAATAACTCGCCCTATAGAAAAAACTTACGTGGTTTTTAATTAAGTATGCCGGGTCACTCGCATTATTACAAATAGTATGACTACAGTTGGCCGCCATTGATGAATGAATATATCAGTATATCGAATTACATTATATAAAGGACATGGTGGTTGGTACTCAATTTAGAATGATATTTTTAAACAGCAGTCATTTTGTTTTTTATTGCACGCATCAATGCGAAGGTAGTGCTTTATTCTTGCCTTACTAAAATCGAGAAACTATCTGCATTGCATTAAGAGTTTTTGGCAAATCCCGCGGAATCACCTAATTTTTCTGGGATAAATAGTAGCCTATGTGCTATTCTAGGTCATTATCTACTTCTGTGCCAAATTCCATTCAAATCCGTTTAGAAGTTTTTGCGTGATTGAGTAACAAACATTCATCGAAACATCCAAACTTTCGCATTTATAATATTAATATAGATATAGATTTATCCATATTGCACTTATCTTCTATACATATAATAAAATCGTAGGAAAGTCAAAACTGTACATTGAATATTTTTTTAAAAGAATACTTGGGGCGTGATCTACAATCGATATCGAAGCAAAAAATATAGTTTTTAGAATTTTTGTCTGTTTGTCTGATTGTCTGATTGTCTGTTTATCTGTTTGTCTGATTGTATGTTTGTCTGTTTATCTGTTTGTCTGTTTGTCTGTATGTATGTCCGGGGTAAACTCAAAAAGTACTGCATGAATTTACTTCAAATTTTGCAAGAATATTATTTACAGGTCGGGTCAACATATAGGCTACATATTATCACGCTATCACCTACGGGGGAGGAGCAGTGCGGAGTAAACGAAGTCCGCGCGGACGAAGTCGCTGGCAACAGCTAGTAGAATAATATAAACATACGTATGTCAGGAATAAATACCCGTTTTAACGCATTTAAAAGAAAAAGGTTGTTAGTAAACAGGTAAGGGTACATTAGAGTCAGTCCATTCAAATAATATAAATAAAATGTATAATACAAGTTCAATATTTCTCTTTTATGATACATGAATGATGCAATACATCTAGTATTTCTTTCTCAATCTGGCAGTCGCAATCGCGTCTACACCATACATTTATGATGATCGCTTACATTTGAAGGGCACAGGCTAGAATGATGAATGTCCATTTTAGTAATTTTTGACATAAAGCAAAATGAAAATTAATAACTAAGAAGTTGATAGTTAGGTTGTTTTGGTACATAAGTATAACTGAACTTGTTAGTGACATATATAAGGATTAAAAATTACACAGAAATATTTTGATTACTTTTTATTAATAGTAAAAAAAAACTTATCTACAAGTGTATTTTTTATATCATAAGATAGCAAACAAGCAGATGGGTCTCCTGGTGGTAAGAGTCCACCATCGCCTATAGACACCAAAGATGTTAATGATGCTTTGCTATCTTGTAGCGAGGTCTAATGCCACATGCATAAGTTTACCGGCTACCTTACCCTCCAAACCGGAACATGACAGTGACAAGCACTGACGCTATTGCGGGAGGAATAGGTAAGGTGATGGTACCAGACCTGGGCGAGACAATGCAGAACTCTACCACCTAGTAGTCACGATGGTAGTGACTTGCAGAGCCAATCGGTCACCTTTTACGACCTGCCTGGCAGAACGGCAGTTGGTCTATTCTTCAAAGGAGCCCGAAACTAACGCTTTGCTAAAATGATAAATGTCTATGGATATTCATCATTTTAGTTGTGTGCGATTTAATCATTATTAATCATCTCTTACATTTCTTGAATAAGACAATGAATCAAAGACCTAGCATTTTCTGAAGAAAATTTCTTTAATGACTGGATGTCTTTAAACTTAGCTTCAGTGATTATCAGCATTTTAGCAGTGCTTATTATTTTCCTCAAATAATTCGTGACTCTGATCATTTATGCAATTGATTATTTAACAAAGAGATGGCGCTTGCGGAGTACTATCACATACAAAAAAAACCTTTTTTCGACTAAAACATTCATCGTTCTAGCTTTGTACCCTTCTTTTGGACACCATTCCTAATTAATTCCTCATTTATTGCGTTTAGTTTTACACTAAGTTTACTGCGTAAACGATTACGTTTAATTGTATTCAGTTTATTATTTTTAAAATAATATTTTAATCTGGGCGATACGAGTACATATTTCTTTTAATTAAAAAAAATTGGTTGTCTGTGAAGTCTTTTTACGGACGATAATTTTACGTGATAACGCCAAAATAAAACAAGATCGTGCCTCTCTATCGCTTATTCCGCGCTCTCGCTTGCACGCTAAGCTCAGGCGGAACCAAGGATTTAAAACGTTATGATTTCGATATATTTGCGTCATTGTGATTGGTTATGGTATATGATATTATGACGTTGTTTTCTAGCGCTAGTTGACGAACCAATTACGAAACAGCATGGAACGCAGGGAACCAATCACGAAACAGCAAAAATATCGAAATTATAACGTTATAAATCCTTGGGCGGAACGTGACAATAAGTCATGCTTTTTCGTGCATGCAGCCGGCGTTCACTGATTTATAAGACACCACGTCAATAATATGTATCATAAAAAAATATTGCATGACTATACTTGGTATTTCTAGACGCTACATGCATATCATAAATAAAAAATAGAGCGTTTGGTGGCCAGTGTCCACTACATTGAGTGGTGTGATGTCTCAAAATGGTCAACACTCAACTAATGTTGTAATTTATACCTCAACGCTAATTTTCAGTGTCAGCCAAGCCACGCTAGGAGTTTTTGAAAGCTGGCAGTGTTTTACAGATTAACTTACTTTCATATATATAAAATAATAATCATAATCTACTATGAATAACATTAAAGAATTAGAATTAAAATAAAACATGATTAAAAATATTAAGTAGTGGAGAGCTCTTGATATCTAACTGGTCGTTCAGTAGGTAAGGACTATGTTTCCGTCTATTTATTTCTAACGCTTCAAGTGCGTTAAGTCTATTCAGTCCATTTGTGTAGCAGACAAGAGCGAAACCGGTCGATAAAATTGATTAATTTAGTATAATAATAGTGAAATAAAATTACAAGTGTGTGGTAAACTAGTTTCAACTAAAAATCCTGTTTTATTTTAATTCTAATTTTTTAATGTTGTTCATAGTAGATTATTATTATTTTATATACCTGAAAATACTCGGTTTAGCTGCGGAACCATTTCCAATTATTTTCTAAATCATTTTAACAGTAAGTGCAATTGTATTCCTAAATCGTGTAATGGTTTTTAGAGTAATTGTATTTTTATTGGTAATTACTTGGTTTTTTATTTTTATTATGATTTTATTATGTTGTTTTTTTTATATTGTATAATGAATTTAATTCTTGACTTTAGTAATTTTATAATAATTTTATGTTTTAATGAATTGACTAAATAAATAATAAATAATATAAATAAATAAATAAATATTCACGGGACAAATTACACTTACTGATCTAACCCCAAAGTAAGCAAATTATTTGCTTGTGTTATGGGTGTTATTAAACGATACCAGCGGCGTGCACAGGATTATGATACTGAGTATGCGACGGAGTACTCGGACACAAAAACTTTTTCATTTATAGATTTTAGCGGCGTGCACATGATTATGACACATTTTATTCATTTACTTACTATTAATTAAAATCATCTAAAACGTACGAACGTTTTATTAAAATATCTGTGAATGGCAAGTAAAGCACTGCTTTTCTGCCTATAAGGAGCGCACGCGCCTGAACGATACTAATACATAGACATACATACATAAATATAGGAATATATTTAATAAACACCCAAACCCGGAAATATAAACATTTATGTTCATCACACAAATGCTTGTCCCCGTCGGGGAGCGAACCCGAGCCCCGTCGATTACGTAGTCAGAGTCGCTAACCACTCGAACAACGGGCGGTCTCTAGAGATTTAAATTTGGACATTTAAGATGAATTTATTATGATTATTATTATCTTGTGACTTTCTTTAACTACTAGAAGACAATTTAATTAATTTGTATTTAATTTTATTGACATTGGATAACTTTATACGAACTCGTCTGATTTCTCCCTACTTGTGGGGAGCACCCATAGTGCGGACAACCCTATATTGGTATTGCTATAAATATTCATTGAAGGTAGGATGTACCTTTGCCTTCAAGTTTGTTATTTGTGACATTTCGTTGTTAGTTAGCAACTGTAAATACCTTGAGGTCATAAATTAAATATAATTAACTTATTGTGAAACAGTACAAGTGTTATTAATCAATAAATATTGTATTAAAATGGAGTTTCACCAAGTGTCGCCATTAAAAAAGTGTAGAATGTTTTCCAGCAACATTATTATTGTTTTATTTATACTTATTATAAAGTGAAGTGTTAATCAGATATCTATTGTAT
The DNA here is from genome assembly GCA_036924255.1 of Apodemia mormo. Classification (NCBI taxonomy): domain Eukaryota; kingdom Metazoa; phylum Arthropoda; class Insecta; order Lepidoptera; family Riodinidae; genus Apodemia; species Apodemia mormo. The sequence goes on along the minus strand of JAUPFN010000012.1, from coordinate 32,412,752 downwards.
ATTCATTTCTAAATTCAATTTTTATCTTCAAATCTAGTAGAGGATGTAGTAGATGTTTCCAACACTGGTTGATAATATGTCACAACAGTATCTTGCGCACGCGTTTTGGACTCTGTATTAAGTTTTAGCTTCGCGGTCTAGGTCCAATTAGCGCATCAGCGTAATTAAATAAGGATAATAGATAATAGAGATTCTCGAAATTGTGTACGCAGTACACGAAGGCATTCGTTCATTCTTATGGCAATATGTAAAACCACTTACTGTACTTAACAAACATTTCACTTCGTAACCTAAACATCTTTAGGAGAGAAGAATATCACTTTGTTAAGGCTGAATGAAGCATTAAAGTCCTTCAGTAAATCCGTTCCTCTCCTAATACTGCCTTTTGTTTCAGTTGCATCTCAGCAGTTACTTATAAGATTTGCAACTTTGCGGCGGAAATTTGCAAACTACTTAAGTATCTAAATTAAGTACCTAACGCCGTGTTGGTCGCGGCCTCCTTTGAAGAACAGGCCGACTGCCGTTCTGCCAGGCAGGTCGTAAAAGGCGACCGATTGGCTATAGAATATTGGTGGCAACTGATAGAGTCACTAGCATCGTGGCTACTAGGTGGTAGAGTTCTGCATTGTCTCGCCCGGGTCTGGTACCACGGCTTACCTATTCCTGCCACAATAGCGTCAGTGCTTGTCTCTGTCGTGTTCCGGTTTGGAGGGTAAGGTAGCCGCTAAACTTATGCATGTGGCATTAGACCTCGCCCCAAGATAGCAACGCACCATTAACATATTTGGTGTCTATAGGCGATGGTTGACTCTTTCCATCAGGAGACCCATCTGCTTGTTTGCTATCTTATGATATAAAAAAAAACATTTTTGAAACAACAAAAACAAATTACAAGGACTTGTATGAGAATATAACGAATCCATCACGCCCGGTTTCCTTGTGGGGTAGGTAGAGTAAATAAAATCTATAGACTTTCCAGTTCTCCACGATTCACCGATTAGTCGGTTGACGAGATGCGTGGTGATCCCATCGCCGCATTTTACCGACCTGATAACGATTATCGACTATTCGACGGCTTTAAGTTCTCATCCGAGGCATGGAAGTGGTCCTCTGAACTCCAAGCTGCTGGTGAGCTTTTAGACTTTCGAAAGAACCTCGGATAAAATTGAAACTGATATTAGTCACGACAGCAAAGTGGTACAATAAAATATTAAAATATATATTTTTTAAGGTAGCTCCTCAACATTTAAAGTGGGAATATTAACTTTTTTTCTCGTTTAACCAACAGTATTGTTTATTTAATAAACAATTTGTTATAAACAAATAAATTGTCTCTCTGTATTTTTTCTTTTTCTACTTAAACAATCAAAAACAACCATGTATTATTTTTGTATATGTATTATGTACTTTTAATTTTCTGGTCTCTGTCATTTTATCAATCTCACCTGGTTTTTAATGTTTAATTTTATTATAACTTTAAAACTAGCTTCATGAAAGGAAAAAAAATCGAGATTTATAGCTTAACAATTATCATACTTTCAATGTTAACGTTGGTACTACAAAAAATTGTTAGTTAATGGATAACTAATTGAAATATCGCGATAAAAATTTTTTGCCGACGGATTATTGTTTATTAATCTGTCTTGTAGGCGCATGAATTTTTTTACTTCTTAATTTTCAGATATTTTAATAAGTTAAAATAATATTTATTCATTAAAAGTCCAAAGTGGGCGTGGCTTGTGCAATTCAGAGTATCCGTTTTTGGGCGTATTTTCGACCCTCTGGAAAAATTATAAATCTTTATATTACAGTTCCGGGAGTACGTATTTTTTTTGGAACATTTGCTTCACCCTTTGAATCTTTTTTCAAATTTTAAAAATCTCAAATAGTTTTCGAGATAATTGCGAAAAACCCATTTTTGTTTTTCACTTAATTGTTTATAACTTTTGAAATTTTTGCGAACGGCCTTTCAATTTTCTCAAAAAGTTTCTACATGCCATTCCGAATCGAATGATACCTAAATCATAATTTTAGGAGAATTAGAAAAAGCTTCGACTTAAAAAGCACTTGTTGACTAGACTATTTATTTGCATTATTGTGATGGTCAACTTCGGAACCCTACATTGCGCGTGGCCCGAAACGCACTTTGCCCTTTTTTTAATTTATTTATTTATATTTCGAATGCATATTATTTTAAAATATTAAGTTTCTGTAGTTCCCCGCAATGTAAATTTTAACTGTGCCAAATAACATGCTTCACCGTTCGCATATTTACTTTAAGAAGGGGTACAAAGATTTTGCTTCATGTATATACATATATAGATATAGTAGCTAGTTTGTTATAAGCCAATTTCATATGTGGAGATCTAATAAAATACCAGTTAGATAAAAAGTGCCTTCTAAAGAGATTTTGACGTCTCTTTAACAGAATACTTGCGGATATTAGCCAGACAACTTCCTGTATTCCCCATTAAGCCTGTACTCTTGTACATGTAATTTAACTACTTGGTGAACTTTCTATAAAATAAATATTCAAAGGGAATGATTGGAAAAGTGTCGTCTACATTCTAGACTAGTTCTTTTAACGTGTCCGTAATTAACCTAGGTTGTTCTTATCGCAAGCTTGTTTTATTAAATAACAAATTTTAGCCGCGGCTTGATTCACTAAATAGCTATTAATTGACTTCAAAGTTTATCAGTTTGACCTGTATGTAATTGATATTGTTGGAATTGGATAATATTTGAGTATGTGATCTATTGAGGATTCCAAGCACGTGTGTATGTGATTTCATAAGTGTATGATTATCAGTATCCACGAATTTCTCAAAAGTTAAGGCATATCGAGATAAGCTTTTTTGATTTAAATCAAATACCTACATTTTCTAACCTAGGGAACAGTTTCAATAGCTTTTGAGCTCAGTAGCACATATTGGCTCAGTAGCTTTTGAGGTATGGTTAAGTTGACAGATATTGAAACGGTTATATATAAAAAATGAGTCCCACATATAAAGTTAATGATGAAAACTAATGTTTGAGACGTGCACTTTTAGATTTTCCAAACTACGTGTATTACCTATTAATATCAGATCAAACACGTTGAGTCGGCAATTAACTAGAAACGAAAAGTTCCAGCTAGTACTCAAATTTGTCAACCGCAGATTGTTGGTAAGCGTATTTCCGATCTAATCCAATGCATTTCGATTTCCATACGATTTATTTTATGTAGTCTAGGACAGGGGTCGGCAAACTTTTGAGTCGGAAAAACCAAAAATTACAGTTTATGAAATTTAAACTATTTTTGTAAACAAAAGTGTCACGGAGGGGAGCGATGAAGTTTTTTCTTTAAATAAATAATATTTACGTATGGAATTAAAGAGCCGCAGCTTCACATCCAAAGAGCTGCATGTGGCTCCCGAGCCGCAGGTTACCAACCACCGGTCTAGGGTAATATTAAATCCTACCTACCTACATTTAATGTCTGGTAATGACAACTATTAAAGATTCATTTATGGACTAATTGTTTGGTACACCTGAGGTTAGGGCTTTTTACGTATTAGTTATAAGTTTTCAATTGATAAAAACTCACTGTGAACTAAATTCATTAATACCACCACAGTATAAGTCAGTAAAATATATCTACAGTAAACATCGTTGAATTATGTAGTGCAATTGTCATTACGTTACCAAGTATTGGTGGTCCAAATATGTTTTAGCTCAACGCTGCGAAATAAAACAAAACTTATAAACCCCCGTGTTGTTCCGGGCTCATTTGAAGAATAGACCAACTGCCGTTTTGCCAGACAGGTTGTAAGAGGCGACCGATTGACTACACGTATGACTACCATCGGGACTGTTGGTGGTAGAATTCTACAACGAGAGTACGAGTATTTGGTACCATTGCCTTATCTATTCCTGCCGCAATAGTGTCAAAGCTTGACAATATCCTGTTCTGGTTAGGAGGGTAACGTAGCCGGTAGATTTATGCATGTGGCATTGCTATCCCGCTACACGGATAACAACACACCATTAACATCTTTGGTACCTATAGGCGATGGTTTATCTTACCATCAGGAGAGTCATCTGCTTTTTTTTTATTTATTTATTTTTTTATTTTTTTATAGAAGAGGGGGCAAACGAGCAAGAGATGCACCTGATGGTAAGTGATCACCGCCGCCCATGGACATCTGCAATACCAGAGGTCTTGCAGTTGCGTTGCCGGCCTTTTAAGAATGAGTAAGCTCTTTTCTTGAAGGTCCCTATGTCGTATCCGTTCGGAAATACCCCTGCCGGTAATTGGTTCCATAACAGAGTAGTGCGAGGTAAAAAGTGTCGGGAGAAACGCACAGTTGTGGATTTCCAGACATCGAGATGGTGAGGATGGAACTTCAAGTTTTGACGCGATGTCCGATGGTGGAACTCGGCGGCAGGAATTAATCCAAACAACTCGTCGGAACACTCTCCATGATATATACGATAAAAGACACAGAGAGAACCTACATCTCTGCGCAATGCCAAAGAGTCAAGCTGTTTCGAAATGGCCTGGTCGTCAACGATTCGAACCGCTCTGCGCTGAATGCGATCAAGAGGAAGAAGCTGGTACTGAGGAGCTCCGGCCCAGAGATGCGAACAGTACTCTATGTGAGGCCGAACCTGTGCCTTATAAAGTTGAAGGCGATGGACCGGCAAAAAGTACTGTTTCGCTCTGCTGAGCACACCGAGCTTTTTGGAGGCTAGTTTAGCCTTGCCTTCCAAATGACCGCGAAACTGAACGTAATTCGATATGTCAAGTCCCAGGATTCCGACACTAGCTGAGGCTGTCAGGAGAGTATCCTCAAATCGAGGTGATACGACAAAAGGGCGTCTTTTTTGCGGTGAACACGCAAAGCTGTGTCTTCTTGGGGTTAAAAGTAACCAGGTTTTGGCGACCCCATTCCGAGACATCGGTAAGTCGATTCTCGACTTCAGACACAAGCTTGTTTCGGCACTCTTCGACGTGTTCCCGAGAAATACTGCTACGGCCGGAGTATGTAGCATCACCAGTACTGTCATCTGCATAGCAATGTATGTTGCTAATTCGCATCATATCATTGATATGCAGAAGGAACAGTGTCGGTGATAGCACGCAGCCTTGGGGAACACCAGCATTGACAGATTTAAGGTCGGAGCACGCACCGTCGACAACGACCTTGATGCTCCGGTCAGCCAAAAAACTGGTGATCCACTCGCATAATTTCACAGGAAGCCCATAGGAAGGCAGCTTCGCGAGAAGCGCTTTGTGCCATACCCGATCAAAGGCCTTCGCTATGTCCAAACTAACTGCCAATGCCTCCCCCTTGGACTCAACTGCTTCCGCCCATCGATGAGTTAGGTATACTAGAAGGTCACCAGCTGAGCGGCCGCGACGGAAACCGTACTGACGGTCGCTAATCAGCTGGTGCTCTTCTAAATACTTGAGGAGCTGAGAGTTGATGATTGTCTCCATGATTTTGGAGAACAAGGAGGTTATGGCTATGGGCCGATAGTTAGACGGGTTAGAGCGATCTCCTTTTTTAGGGATGGGATGCACCAAAGCTGTCTTCCACGAATTCGGTACCACGCCGAGTGAATAGGAGAGCCGGAATAGGCGTGTTAATACTGGTGCCAACTCTGGAGCACACATTTTTAGCACAATCGGAGGGATGCCATCCGGCCCACTCGACTTATGGATGTCCAAGGAAAGTAGTGCTTTACGCACAGATGATTGCCGAAATTGTAGTTCTGGCATACAACTATCACACTGCGGGATGGTAGGCGGTGCGTTCCCTTGGTCATCCAAAGTCAAGTTGGCCGCAAAGAAGGAGCCCAGGAGATCGGCCTTCTCCTTTGCGGTATAGGCCAGAGAGTCATCGTCTCCGTGCAAGGATGGAAGAGAGGGCTGTGAGAAATTCCCTAAGACAGCCTTGGCGAGAGACCAGAACGCACGAGTGCCCGAAGGAAGGCGAACTAATTTCTCACCAATTCTGCCAATGTGTTCCGATTTTGCCTTGGCGATAGCTCTTTTGAAGTACCTCGAGGCGAAATTGTACTCCTTACGTAATGTGCTGGTTTTTTCATCACAAAAGGCGGACGCTGCAGCCCAAGCCCGGTAGCACTCCTGCTTGCGGCGCGAAGCCGTTTTACAGGAGCGACCAAACCAAGGCTGAGACTTACCACCAATTGGTACCGCAGAAAATGGAATGAAAAGTTCCATGCCCTGCAGCACCACATCGGCAATAGAGTCAGCGACGACATTCAGATCATCCAGCGAGAAGCACAACCGCCCCCATGGGTAGGACGCAAAAAAAGACCGCATCCCGTCCCAATCTGCTGACCTATAGTGCCAAACGCGACGACAGCCTGCTAAAGGAGGCCGTGATAGGCGCGAAACCGGCACTTTACTCCGGATCAAGCAGTGGTCTGACGAACTAAGTGAGACGTCCACAGATACCTGATAATGGTCCGGATGAGAGGTCAGCAGAAGGTCCAACAGTGAAGGCATATGGTCATCCACAACGGGAACTCGCGTGGGCGAAGTTACCAGTTGTGTAAGACCATACGCCAAGGCAAAATCGTGAACAGACCTCCCCGCATGATCGGTGGTACGCGAACAAAGCCATTCGGCGTGGTGGGCATTAAAATCGCCCAAGATCATGATCTCTGTGGAGGGGGTCTGCTCTAACACGGAATCTACAGCCGTTTGTAAATGCTCAAGGAGCCGGTCAACTTCAGTATTCCCGCCATGGGACCTGTATAGGCACGCGTAGCTGCGTGGATGGTCGTCGCAAGCTACGCGTAACCAGAGGATGGATAGGTCCTGACCTTCAAGTCTGCCGAGGCGCCGGTAACAGATATCTTCTCTGACGTATGCGCACACCCCAGCCCGCGGTACAAAGGAATGTTCCAGTTTGTACCCCGGGTAGGAGAGGTAAGAAGTATCAGCCGGAGAAGATATCTGCGTCTCGGTCAAAAAGAGCAAAGCTGGCTTCGCCGTCTCGAGATGGTAGTGGACGGCGTTCAAGTTGGAATGAAGCCCCCTGACATTACAGAAATCCACAGTAAGCGTGGTAGGGGGTGCCATGGCTTTCTTGCCCTGTTTGCCCCGGACAGGATTGTCTATGAGCGCAATTTTGCCCCCCCCAGAATACGCAGGGCAGCCTGAGCATCCATGACCTGGCTGGAATCCAGAGCACGGACGCTCAGGGGGGGATTCTCCACTGCTGGTGCAAGTGGTACCCCCCTGGGGTAGATTCTCTTTTGATTGCGCATTCATAGTGTGCGGGGGGGGTTAGGCCTCCGGGACTCTCACAAACCAAACGAAACGCAGCAGCAGGGCTGCTACTTTACGTCGGTGTCAAGTGAGAGAGTGGTATCTCCCCGGGCGTGCCGGCCTATTCAGTTGCAAAAGCAGTATGGCACTACCACTAATTTGGTTGACTGACTGCACCGGTGTTAAATAATTTTTGTCACAAAAATTATTCCACCAGTGGGCGATGGGGTCGTCACATCCCTATTTTATGATATAAATTAAAAAAACGAAATAAAAGTACTAAAAATATACCACTAACTTGTTAATATTGTCAGTAGCAAAGAATTTTATAAACACACCTAAAATACTTTCGCTACTCTATTAAATGACTGAATATCCCTTAGTTTGTTATTGCATCCCTAAATATTAACAGTTTTGACATTTGCCTCTGATCTAGCCGCAGCCAGTAAATTGATTGAGATGTGATAAACTAACCCTTTTCAACAGGGCTGGCCAAAGCTTAGGGGCCAAAATGAATTTCATAATATCTCATATACAGTGTGCAATTTACAATGAAGTTCCTTATGGTGTAGGAATAATAACTTATCCCATCTCATCCCATAAATCATTAATGTAAAAGTTTGTAAGTTTATATGTTTTTTACTGAATTACCCAAAAAGGGCTAAACCAATTAGTATAAATTTTGGCATACAGATAAATAATGACTTGGAATAGGGATTGATAGATTTAAGTTAATGTGATAGCTAAGTAGGTGGCTCACAATTGACATCCACGTAGGTGGATCGTAAATTAAATTAGTTGAATAAAATGTGTTGAATCAAAATGAGCTGAATTAAAATGAGTCAAATCAAAACAAGTTAAATTAAAATGAGTTAAATTAAAATGAGTTGAATTAAAATGGGTTGAATTGAAATAAGTTGAACTAAAATGGATGGAAAATTTAAATATAAACACAAAAGGATTTCATATGTTTGTTAGTGTTTTTTAATCAGTATATAATCACAAACAACACATATACTAGGATTTCATAAGCATTTTAAAATAAAATTTACCACTTTTGGTATATATTAAGATTACTACCTGCAGCGTGCAGCCCCCTGCATTAGAAAAGTTTTAGGTGAATCCCGCGGGAACAACTCATTTTTCCGAGATAAAAAGTAGCCTATATCCTGTTCCAGGCTACCATCTATCTGTGTGCCAAATTTCATTCAAATTTGTTTTGTAGTTTTTGGGTGATTGAGTAACAAACATCCATCCATCTCAACTTCCAAACGACCAAACTTTCGGATTTATAATATTATATAGATTAGAACCGAATTAACGACACTAACTCATGGCACTGTAATAAGGAAATCTATATCTATATTAAGGCGAGGTATTTCGACGCGCGTCAATTCTATAGAAAATGGGTGGTACGGGATGTTCTGAAATGGCTGGGAAAGGTGTTAACTTTCGGATAAATAAATGTAGGACTTCAGCTGAAAACTAAAATGTAGCACATTCTTTTTTGTATTTAAAACTAAATATCACCATATAAAAATCATGTGGAAGATTAGAAATATTACTAACAAATTATTTGTTTTAGAGATTTTTTAGCCTGTTTTCGGAATTTTATATGATCGAGTAAAGTACATTCTATCATGTAATGAGTTAGCACATTCTTTAGATAATATATTCAGGTATATTGTGTAATTTTTGTAAAATTGTGATTTAACAATCAATACAAAAAAACGTGGTTAAGTAAACCAGTTTTTTCCCGTTCCTCCTGATGCCTCGCCTTAATATTAAATGCGAAAAATTGGATGTTTTGATGGATGTTTGTTACTCAATCACGCAAAAACCACTGAACGGATTTAAATGAAATTTGGCACACGGGTAGATAATAACCTGTAATAGCACATAGTCTACTTTTTATCCCGGAAAAATCAGGCAATCCCGTGGTATTTACCAAAAAATCAAAAAATGTATAATGCAGCGGGTTGCATGCAGCAGCTAGTTTAATATAATATGTTTACTGGTAAAAGACTGTACATTTAGTACGAGGGTAGAAAGGGGGCACGTACTCGGTTCTAATAACGAATATTTCAAAATAGGTACTTCAATTTTGACCTAATTATCCGACAAAAATATTCACGTACGAACACCCGCGCATAGATATCAATGATCATTGTTTACAAACACCGGTGACTAGACTTGATAGTTCGCCAGTATTGCCCGCGCAGTGACCATACTTTCTGAATATTACGACACTAATGTTGTTTAGGTTTACTATATATTTAAGCAAAATTTTATTTTGGTTATATTTTAATGGTTACGTAATTGATCATTAATAATAATAACAATAAATATCGCTGCACGAATTAATCCCAAAGTAAACAAACTATATTCTTTTTTAATAGGTGTTAGTCAACGATACTAATACATAAAAATACATATATAAATACTGGAACATATTTTATAAACAAACAAACACAGAAATACAAACATTTATGCTCATCACACAAATGCCTGCTCCTGTCGGGAATTGAACCCGAGCCCCGTTAATTGCGTAGTCAGAGTCGCTAGCTACTCGACCAATGGTGCGATCATGACTATTAACTGTGGTGTCTTTCAATATGTACAGTATTTTTTCCAGTCAACCTATATATTAAGTAAAGTACAGGATTGCACAAATGATTTTATAACTTATAAACGAAGGAGGAAATCTGGATGAAAATGCACAAATCAGTTTTTCTCACGATTCAAATTTGTAAGGATATAATATCTAGTCGAATGCGTTCGGTAAGGTTGTGTGAAAAGAGTTTTGATACACTTTACCTGATTGTATATTATGCATTTTATTCAGTGCAAAGCATATGTGTGGGTGAGTAGCCACTAAGGCTGCTACGTGCTACTACTTGATTTAAGCGTTACTATAGTCTGTTTTTTCTAATAAATGCATATCGACAACTTTGACTGCGTTGATTTTGGCCCACGTAATCAACATACAGTCCGTTTGAATGACCCATCTCACTTTATTAATATTGGAAATATGCGATAGACATATAGTACTCGTTTGTAAATAAACAGACTATAGCATCATAAATTCGGGTTTAGTGACATTATTTTGAAATAAGATCTTTAATTTGTGATTTTATATTTTTTATAATTTATAAAAATATCTTCATTTTGTAAAGAAAACTAGTAAATAATAATGTTTATTACACAAGAACACGTAAACAAACAGCAGAAGTGGGTCAGACAGAACGCTCGCGTATTACCGCGCTGACCAGCTATGGTGGAATTTTTAAAAAATACGGGGGCTTTATTTACCCCGTATTCCAAAAGTTCCATGCCCTGCAGCACCACATCGGCAATAGAGTCAGCGACGACATTCGGATCATCCAGCGAGAAGCACAACCGCCCCCATGGGTAGGACGCAAAAAAAGACCGCATCCCGTCCCAATCTGCTGACCTATAGTGCCAAACGCGACGACAGCCTGCTAAAGGAGGCCGTGATAGGCGCGAAACCGGCACTTTACTCCGGATCAAGCAGTGGTCTGACGAACTAAGTGAGACGTCCACAGATACCTGATAATGGTGCGGATGAGAGGTCAGCAGAAGGTCCAACAGTGAAGGCATATGGTCATCCACAACGGGAACTCGCGTGGGCGAAGTTACCAGTTGTGTAAGACCATACGCCAAGGCAAAATCGTGAACAGACCTCCCCGCATGATCGGTGGTACGCGAACAAAGCCATTCGGCGTGGTGGGCATTAAAATCGCCCAAGATCATGATCTCTGTGGAGGGGGTCTGCTCTAACACGGAATCTACAGCCGTTTGTAAATGCTCAAGGAGCCGGTCAACTTCAGTATTCCCGCCATGGGACCTGTATAGGCACGCGTAGCTGCGTGGATGGTCGTCGCAAGCTACGCGTAACCAGAGGATGGATAGGTCCTGACCTTCAAGTCTGCCGAGGCGCCGGTAACAGATATCTTCTCTGACGTATGCGCACACCCCAGCCCGCGGTACAAAGGAATATTCCAGTTTGTACCCCGGGTAGGAGAGGTAAGAAGTATCAGCCGGAGAAGATATCTGCGTCTCGGTCAAAAAGAGCAAAGCTGGCTTCGCCGTCTCGAGATGGTAGTGGACGGCGTTCAAGTTGGAATGAAGCCCCCTGACATTACAGAAATCCACAGTAAGCGTGGTAGGGGGTGCCATGGCTTTCTTGCCCTGTTTGCCCCGGACAGGATTGTCTATGAGCGCAATTTTGCCCCCCCCAGAATACGCAGGGCAGCCTGAGCATCCATGACCTGGCTGGAATCCAGAGCACGGACGCTCAGGGGGGGATTCTCTACTGCTGGTGCAAGTGGTACCCCCCTGGGGTAGATTCTCTTTTGATTGCGCATTCATAGTGTGCGGGGGGGGGGGGGGGGTTAGGCCTCCGGGACTCTCACAAACCAAACGAAACGCAGCAGCAGGGCTGCTACTTTACGTCGGTGTCAAGTGAGAGAGTGGTATCTCCCCGGGCGTGCCGGCCTATTCAGTTGCAAAAGCAGTATGGCACTACCACTAATTTGGTTGACTGACTGCACCGGTGTTAAATAATTTTTGTCACAAAAATTATTCCACCAGTGGGCGATGGGGTCGTCACATCCCTATTTTATGATATAAATTAAAAAAAACGAAATAAAAGTACTAAAAATATACCACTAACTTGTTAATATTGTCAGTAGCAAAGAATTTTATAAACACACCTAAAATACTTTCGCTACTCTGTTAAATGACTGAATATCCCTTAGTTTGTTATTGCATCCCTAAATATTAACAGTTTTGACATTTGCCTCTGATCTAGCCGCAGCCAGTAAATTGATTGAGATGTGATAAACTAACCCTTTTCAACAGGGCTGGCCAAAGCTTAGGGGCCAAAATGAATTTCATAATATCTCATATACAGTGTGCAATTTACAATGAAGTTCCTTATGGTGTAGGAATAATAACTTATCCCATCTCATCCCATAAATCATTAATGTAAAAGTTTGTAAGTTTATATGTTTTTTACTGAATTACCCAAAAAGGGCTAAACCAATTAGTATAAATTTTGGCATACAGATAAATAATGACTTGGAATAGGGATTGATAGATTTAAGTTAATGTGATAGCTAAGTAGGTGGCTCACAATTGACATCCACGTAGGTGGATCGTAAATTAAATTAGTTGAATAAAATGTGTTGAATCAAAATGAGCTGAATTAAAATGAGTCAAATCAAAACAAGTTAAATTAAAATGAGTTAAATTAAAATGAGTTGAATTAAAATGGGTTGAATTGAAATAAGTTGAACTAAAATGGATGGAAAATTTAAATATAAACACAAAAGGATTTCATATGTTTGTTAGTGTTTTTTAATCAGTATATAATCACAAACAACACATATACTAGGATTTCATAAGCATTTTAAAATAAAATTTACCACTTTTGGTATATATTAAGATTACTACCTGCAGCGTGCAGCCCCCTGCATTAGAAAAGTTTTAGGTGAATCCCGCGGGAACAACTCATTTTTCCGAGATAAAAAGTAGCCTATATCCTGTTCCAGGCTACCATCTATCTGTGTGCCAAATTTCATTCAAATTTGTTTTGTAGTTTTTGGGTGATTGAGTAACAAACATCCATCCATCTCAACTTCCAAACGACCAAACTTTCGGATTTATAATATTATATAGATTAGAACCGAATTAACGACACTAACTCATGGCACTGTAATAAGGAAATCTATATCTATATTAAGGCGAGGTATTTCGACGCGCGTCAATTCTATAGAAAATGGGTGGTACGGGATGTTCTGAAATGGCTGGGAAAGGTGTTAACTTTCGGATAAATAAATGTAGGACTTCAGCTGAAAACTAAAATGTAGCACATTCTTTTTTGTATTTAAAACTAAATATCACCATATAAAAATCATGTGGAAGATTAGAAATATTACTAACAAATTATTTGTTTTAGAGATTTTTTAGCCTGTTTTCGGAATTTTATATGATCGAGTAAAGTACATTCTATCATGTAATGAGTTAGCACATTCTTTAGATAATATATTCAGGTATATTGTGTAATTTTTGTAAAATTGTGATTTAACAATCAATACAAAAAAACGTGGTTAAGTAAACCAGTTTTTTCCCGTTCCTCCTGATGCCTCGCCTTAATATTAAATGCGAAAAATTGGATGTTTTGATGGATGTTTGTTACTCAATCACGCAAAAACCACTGAACGGATTTAAATGAAATTTGGCACACGGGTAGATAATAACCTGTAATAGCACATAGTCTACTTTTTATCCCGGAAAAATCAGGCAATCCCGTGGTATTTACCAAAAAATCAAAAAATGTATAATGCAGCGGGTTGCATGCAGCAGCTAGTTTAATATAATATGTTTACTGGTAAAAGACTGTACATTTAGTACGAGGGTAGAAAGGGGGCACGTACTCGGTTCTAATAACGAATATTTCAAAATAGGTACTTCAATTTTGACCTAATTATCCGACAAAAATATTCACGTACGAACACCCGCGCATAGATATCAATGATCATTGTTTACAAACACCGGTGACTAGACTTGATAGTTCGCCAGTATTGCCCGCGCAGTGACCATACTTTCTGAATATTACGACACTAATGTTGTTTAGGTTTACTATATACTTAAGCAAAATTTTATTTTGGTTATATTTTAATGGTTACGTAATTGATCATTAATAATAATAACAATAAATATCGCTGCACGAATTAATCCCAAAGTAAACAAACTATATTCTTTTTTAATAGGTGTTAGTCAACGATACTAATACATAAAAATACATATATAAATACTGGAACATATTTTATAAACAAACAAACACAGAAATACAAACATTTATGCTCATCAGACAAATGCCTGCTCCTGTCGGGAATTGAACCCGAGCCCCGTTAATTGCGTAGTCAGAGTCGCTAGCTACTCGACCAATGGTGCGATCATGACTATTAACTGTGGTGTCTTTCAATATGTACAGTATTTTTTCCAGTCAACCTATATATTAAGTAAAGTACAGGATTGCACAAATGATTTTATAACTTATAAACGAAGGAGGAAATCTGGATGAAAATGCACAAATCAGTTTTTCTCACGATTCAAATTTGTAAGGATATAATATCTAGTCGAATGCGTTCGGTAAGGTTGTGTGAAAAGAGTTTCGATACACTTTACCTGATTGTATATTATGCATTTTATTCAGTGCAAAGCATATGTGTGGGTGAGTAGCCACTAAGGCTGCTACGTGCTACTACTTGATTTAAGCGTTACTATAGTCTGTTTTTTCTAATAAATGCATATCGACAACTTTGACTGCGTTGATTTTGGCCCACGTAATCAACATACAGTCCGTTTGAATGACCCATCTCACTTTATTAATATTGGAAATATGCGATAGACATATAGTACTCGTTTGTAAATAAACAGACTATAGCATCATAAATTCGGGTTTAGTGACATTATTTTGAAATAAGATCTTTAATTTGTGATTTTATATTTTTTATAATTTATAAAAATATCTTCATTTTGTAAAGAAAACTAGTAAATAATAATGTTTATTACACAAGAACACGTAAACAAACAGCAGAAGTGGGTCAGACAGAACGCTCGCGTATTACCGCGCTGACCAGCTATGGTGGAATTTTTAAAAAATACGGGGGCTTTATTTACCCCGTATTCCAAAAGTTCCATGCCCTGCAGCACCACATCGGCAATAGAGTCAGCGACGACATTCGGATCATCCAGCGAGAAGCACAACCGCCCCCATGGGTAGGACGCAAAAAAAGACCGCATCCCGTCCCAATCTGCTGACCTATAGTGCCAAACGCGACGACAGCCTGCTAAAGGAGGCCGTGATAGGCGCGAAACCGGCACTTTACTCCGGATCAAGCAGTGGTCTGACGAACTAAGTGAGACGTCCACAGATACCTGATAATGGTGCGGATGAGAGGTCAGCAGAAGGTCCAACAGTGAAGGCATATGGTCATCCACAACGGGAACTCGCGTGGGCGAAGTTACCAGTTGTGTAAGACCATACGCCAAGGCAAAATCGTGAACAGACCTCCCCGCATGATCGGTGGTACGCGAACAAAGCCATTCGGCGTGGTGGGCATTAAAATCGCCCAAGATCATGATCTCTGTGGAGGGGGTCTGCTCTAACACGGAATCTACAGCCGTTTGTAAATGCTCAAGGAGCCGGTCAACTTCAGTATTCCCGCCATGGGACCTGTATAGGCACGCGTAGCTGCGTGGATGGTCGTCGCAAGCTACGCGTAACCAGAGGATGGATAGGTCCTGACCTTCAAGTCTGCCGAGGCGCCGGTAACAGATATCTTCTCTGACGTATGCGCACACCCCAGCCCGCGGTACAAAGGAATATTCCAGTTTGTACCCCGGGTAGGAGAGGTAAGAAGTATCAGCCGGAGAAGATATCTGCGTCTCGGTCAAAAAGAGCAAAGCTGGCTTCGCCGTCTCGAGATGGTAGTGGACGGCGTTCAAGTTGGAATGAAGCCCCCTGACATTACAGAAATCCACAGTAAGCGTGGTAGGGGGTGCCATGGCTTTCTTGCCCTGTTTGCCCCGGACAGGATTGTCTATGAGCGCAATTTTGCCCCCCCCAGAATACGCAGGGCAGCCTGAGCATCCATGACCTGGCTGGAATCCAGAGCACGGACGCTCAGGGGGGGATTCTCCACTGCTGGTGCAAGTGGTACCCCCCTGGGGTAGATTCTCTTTTGATTGCGCATTCATAGTGTGCGGGGGGGGTTAGGCCTCCGGGACTCTCACAAACCAAACGAAACGCAGCAGCAGGGCTGCTACTTTACGTCGGTGTCAAGTGAGAGAGTGGTATCTCCCCGGGCGTGCCGGCCTATTCAGTTGCAAAAGCAGTATGGCACTACCACTAATTTGGTTGACTGACTGCACCGGTGTTAAATAATTTTTGTCACAAAAATTATTCCACCAGTGGGCGATGGGGTCGTCACATCCCTATTTTATGATATAAATTAAAAAAACGAAATAAAAGTACTAAAAATATACCACTAACTTGTTAATATTGTCAGTAGCAAAGAATTTTATAAACACACCTAAAATACTTTCGCTACTCTATTAAATGACTGAATATCCCTTAGTTTGTTATTGCATCCCTAAATATTAACAGTTTTGACATTTGCCTCTGATCTAGCCGCAGCCAGTAAATTGATTGAGATGTGATAAACTAACCCTTTTCAACAGGGCTGGCCAAAGCTTAGGGGCCAAAATGAATTTCATAATATCTCATATACAGTGTGCAATTTACAATGAAGTTCCTTATGGTGTAGGAATAATAACTTATCCCATCTCATCCCATAAATCATTAATGTAAAAGTTTGTAAGTTTATATGTTTTTTACTGAATTACCCAAAAAGGGCTAAACCAATTAGTATAAATTTTGGCATACAGATAAATAATGACTTGGAATAGGGATTGATAGATTTAAGTTAATGTGATAGCTAAGTAGGTGGCTCACAATTGACATCCACGTAGGTGGATCGTAAATTAAATTAGTTGAA
Source organism: Apodemia mormo (assembly GCA_036924255.1). Classification (NCBI taxonomy): domain Eukaryota; kingdom Metazoa; phylum Arthropoda; class Insecta; order Lepidoptera; family Riodinidae; genus Apodemia; species Apodemia mormo. The sequence goes on along the minus strand of JAUPFN010000012.1, from coordinate 32,395,877 downwards.
TAAAATGTGTTGAATCAAAATGAGCTGAATTAAAATGAGTCAAATCAAAACAAGTTAAATTAAAATGAGTTAAATTAAAATGAGTTGAATTAAAATGGGTTGAATTGAAATAAGTTGAACTAAAATGGATGGAAAATTTAAATATAAACACAAAAGGATTTCATATGTTTGTTAGTGTTTTTTAATCAGTATATAATCACAAACAACACATATACTAGGATTTCATAAGCATTTTAAAATAAAATTTACCACTTTTGGTATATATTAAGATTACTACCTGCAGCGTGCAGCCCCCTGCATTAGAAAAGTTTTAGGTGAATCCCGCGGGAACAACTCATTTTTCCGAGATAAAAAGTAGCCTATATCCTGTTCCAGGCTACCATCTATCTGTGTGCCAAATTTCATTCAAATTTGTTTTGTAGTTTTTGGGTGATTGAGTAACAAACATCCATCCATCTCAACTTCCAAACGACCAAACTTTCGGATTTATAATATTATATAGATTAGAACCGAATTAACGACACTAACTCATGGCACTGTAATAAGGAAATCTATATCTATATTAAGGCGAGGTATTTCGACGCGCGTCAATTCTATAGAAAATGGGTGGTACGGGATGTTCTGAAATGGCTGGGAAAGGTGTTAACTTTCGGATAAATAAATGTAGGACTTCAGCTGAAAACTAAAATGTAGCACATTCTTTTTTGTATTTAAAACTAAATATCACCATATAAAAATCATGTGGAAGATTAGAAATATTACTAACAAATTATTTGTTTTAGAGATTTTTTAGCCTGTTTTCGGAATTTTATATGATCGAGTAAAGTACATTCTATCATGTAATGAGTTAGCACATTCTTTAGATAATATATTCAGGTATATTGTGTAATTTTTGTAAAATTGTGATTTAACAATCAATACAAAAAAACGTGGTTAAGTAAACCAGTTTTTTCCCGTTCCTCCTGATGCCTCGCCTTAATATTAAATGCGAAAAATTGGATGTTTTGATGGATGTTTGTTACTCAATCACGCAAAAACCACTGAACGGATTTAAATGAAATTTGGCACACGGGTAGATAATAACCTGTAATAGCACATAGTCTACTTTTTATCCCGGAAAAATCAGGCAATCCCGTGGTATTTACCAAAAAATCAAAAAATGTATAATGCAGCGGGTTGCATGCAGCAGCTAGTTTAATATAATATGTTTACTGGTAAAAGACTGTACATTTAGTACGAGGGTAGAAAAGGGGCACGTACTCGGTTCTAATAACGAATATTTCAAAATAGGTACTTCAATTTTGACCTAATTATCCGACAAAAATATTCACGTACGAACACCCGCGCATAGATATCAATGATCATTGTTTACAAACACCGGTGACTAGACTTGATAGTTCGCCAGTATTGCCCGCGCAGTGACCATACTTTCTGAATATTACGACACTAATGTTGTTTAGGTTTACTATATACTTAAGCAAAATTTTATTTTGGTTATATTTTAATGGTTACGTAATTGATCATTAATAATAATAACAATAAATATCGCTGCACGAATTAATCCCAAAGTAAACAAACTATATTCTTTTTTAATAGGTGTTAGTCAACGATACTAATACATAAAAATACATATATAAATACTGGAACATATTTTATAAACAAACAAACACAGAAATACAAACATTTATGCTCATCACACAAATGCCTGCTCCTGTCGGGAATTGAACCCGAGCCCCGTTAATTGCGTAGTCAGAGTCGCTAGCTACTCGACCAATGGTGCGATCATGACTATTAACTGTGGTGTCTTTCAATGTGTACAGTATTTTTTCCAGTCAACCTATATATTAAGTAAAGTACAGGATTGCACAAATGATTTTATAACTTATAAACGAAGGAGGAAATCTGGATGAAAATGCACAAATCAGTTTTTCTCACGATTCAAATTTGTAAGGATATAATATCTAGTCGAATGCGTTCGGTAAGGTTGTGTGAAAAGAGTTTTGATACACTTTACCTGATTGTATATTATGCATTTTATTCAGTGCAAAGCATATGTGTGGGTGAGTAGCCACTAAGGCTGCTACGTGCTACTACTTGATTTAAGCGTTACTATAGTCTGTTTTTTCTAATAAATGCATATCGACAACTTTGACTGCGTTGATTTTGGCCCACGTAATCAACATACAGTCCGTTTGAATGACCCATCTCACTTTATTAATATTGGAAATATGCGATAGACATATAGTACTCGTTTGTAAATAAACAGACTATAGCATCATAAATTCGGGTTTAGTGACATTATTTTGAAATAAGATCTTTAATTTGTGATTTTATATTTTTTATAATTTATAAAAATATCTTCATTTTGTAAAGAAAACTAGTAAATAATAATGTTTATTACACAAGAACACGTAAACAAACAGCAGAAGTGGGTCAGACAGAACGCTCGCGTATTACCGCGCTGACCAGCTATGGTGGAATTTTTAAAAAATACGGGGGCTTTATTTACCCCGTATTCAATATTAAAAATTACGGATTCCTAAATTACGGATTCCTAAAACGAGGTAACCCGTAAAATAAGGGCATTTGGTCACCCTAGCGGCAACAGATCACGCTGGTTTGTATTCAATATTGGTATAATCAAGCCTCTTGTATCTTAACAGTCGATATCAAAGTACAACATCGATAGTAAATTACCTGGCTTATGTATGTAATCGATTTTAGTCTTTATTTCCTGTTTGACCAGAGGAAAATTATTTTTAGAATATGGGATTAGAGTTGAATGTGAGGAAAATTAGGGAACCAGTATTTGTAAAAGACGTATTTAATGGTGTAGCAAAACAAGTAGATGAGTTTTAATATGATAGATTTGCTTTCATCAGGGATAAGAAGTAAATCGCTGATGTAGAAAGAAAAGTATTTACCTACTGTTTATAAATTGTTTATAGATTTGTATGGAAACATCTTTAAAATTTAATGGATAATCTGCTTCCTGCTCGTCTTGCTATACCTCATATATGCTTACAATTATTATTGTGTAAAAGCGAAAATATTATAAAAAAATATTTAAGTAGAATTTACGAATTTAAAATAACTTTACGGTAAATTTTACCTACAATAGAGATCTAACAGTTGTTAATAAAAAGTAATAAAACTTACTAATAATAATACATAAACAATATGTTATTTAACACGGTCTAGAATAAATAACTCTACCGTTGAAATTAACAAATAATTATGATTAAATATAAGCTTTGCATTTGTAAATTTAATAAATATTATTTAAAGGGTAAACTAAATAATGCACTTATTCACGTGGCATTACAAAAATGCCGCAAAGATTGCAACATATAATTAATATCTTTGGTGCTTATAGACGAAAGCTATATCTTTAAAACCATGTGTTATAGTCATTAGAGGAAAGTCATTATATTGGATAAAAATTAATTTAGAGTACAAAAACCAATGCGTTGAAATATTTAAAATATGCGAAAACCGTAAAAAAGTATATACTTCAAACTACCTTGGTAACAACTGTGGAGTACTTACTACAGGACAGTGTTTTAGGGCCCTTGCTATTTTTAATTTATACTATTGATTTTCCTCATACTATAAAATGTTATTGCTTTTTATATGCTGATTACATTACCCTACTTATTAAATGTAAGAATAAAAGTGACTTGGTAAATGAAACAACTGAAACATTACTCCAAGTTTCAGACTGGTTAAGAAATAATAATTTAAAAGTTAATGTTATTAAAACAAAATTTGTTGAATTTAAGACCTACTACAGTAATATTACTAAAAAACACAAATATTTTTAAATAAAAGGTATAAATATAGATGATGTAGATAGTTTAGTTGAACTTTTTAAGAATTGTTATTGACAAAATGTTGTAATTGAAAAGTACATATTGAATCCTTAAGTAATGAGATTGATAGATTTATCTATGTCTTTTTTTTATATCATAAGATAGCAAACAAGCAGATGGGTCTCCTGATGGAAAGAGTCACCCATCGCCTATAGACACCAAAGATGTTAATGGTGCGTTGCTATCTTGTGGCGAGGTCTAATGCCACATGCATAAGTTTACCGGCTACCTTACCCTCCAAACCGGAACACGACAGCAACAAGCACTGACGTTATTGCGGCAGGAATAGGTAAGGCGGTGGTACCAGACCCGGGCGAGACGATGCAGAACTCTACCACCTAGTAGCCACGATGTTAGTGACTCGATAGCCAATCGGTCGCCTTTTACGGCCTGCCTGGCAGAACGACAGTTGGCCTATTCTTCAAAGGAGGCCGGGACCAACACGGCGTCTTAAAGAAGCTAAAAGAAGTAGGAAAGGTAAAACCCTCCCTATTAATAAATTTAATAAAATTGAATAAAAATTTTGTAAACGGTAAAAAACTGTACTCTGTGAAACAAAATTTATTTATTTATTTTTATATATTTATTCATGAACAAAATCTACAGCGCTTAAATTACATGGACACGGATACATGAATATAAGTAGGAGTATTTTACAGACAATTATGAATTTACAATATTTAAACCAAACTGAGTCCACGATTGTGGTAATAAAATTAGTATTAACATAATGTACATTATTAACAAAAAAAAAACAAAAAACAGTGACTTTTGAAAAATAATATAGTAATATGTATAGTATGACCGCCCCGTTGGTCGAGTGGTTAGAGACCCTGACTACGCAATCAACGAGGCTCGGGTTCGATCCCCGACGGGGACAAGCATTTGTGTGATGAGCATAAATGTTTGTATTTCCGGGTTTGGGTGTTTATTATATATATTCTGGTATTATTTATATATGTATTTCTATGTATTAGTATCGTTGACTAACACCCATAACACAAGCAAATAATTTGCTTACTTTGGGGTTAGATCAGTAAGTGTAATTTGTCCCGTGAATTATTATTATTATTATTATTTCAAATATAATTTAAGATTAGTAATATTTTTTTATATAGTAGAAGAGGCAAACGAGTAGAAGGTGTACCTAATGGCAAGTGAATCACTGCCACCCATGGACATACGCAATACCAGAGGTCTTACTGTTGCGTTGCCTGCCTTTTAAAAATGAGTACGCTCTTTTCTTAAAGATCTCCAATTCGTATCCGTTCAGAAAACCCCCGCCGGTAATTGAATTCATAAAGAAGTAGTGCGAGGCAGAAAGTGCCGAGAAAAGCGCACTGTAGTGAATTTCCAGACGTCGAGGTGTTGAGGATGGAACTTGAAATTTTGACATGATGTCCGATGATGAAATTTAGCGGCCGAACATCTCGTCGGAACACTCCCCAACATATATGCGACAAAAGATGCAAAGCGAACCTACATATCTGCGTAACGCCGAAGAGTCAAGCCGATTAGAAATAGTTTGGTCGTAGACGATTTTGAAAAGGGAAAATTCACTCATACTAATATTATAAATGCGACACCCTGTTTCTCTGTCCGTCTGTTTCTGTTTCACGGCTGTTACACGGCCCGATTTTTCAACCGTTTTTGACTAAATTTGGCATGAAGATAGTGTATGATTTGGGGCTAAACATAGGCTAGTTCTTTTTTTCAAAAATCAACATTCTCTGGGGCTGAATTTTGATTATAAGAATCTGGTATAAAAATTGGCGGCAGTTTGAACAGGCCTGCGTTAGGGGATGTTATAGGTAGTAATTGATTTCACTGGTTTTGATTTAAATTTTCTACGGAATAACAACCATCCACCGAATTACGAGTTCGGTCAGCTTTTAAAACGAGGTATTGCTAAATATAAACACATATGTAAGGATGCATCGATCAATTAAACTGATAAAATTGCACCATTTAGGGCTAGACGGAATTTGAAATAGACGCTTAATTATATTTAAACTTGATGAGTGCATTGATATTTTGTCAAAGCTGTAAATTATAAAATGTAATTAAAATGTAAATTGTCAAAGCTGTAAAGATGCAAAGCATTTATTTACTTTGCAACCTTCTGCAGAATTTTCACCGACAAGTTTAAGTTTAATTTACAGAATACACAGAGAGATAGAGAAAGATAAAAAGAGCGAGAGAGTAAGAGAATTTTACTATATAAGACTAGCAGTTATTCAAGACTTTTTTCGCGTGAGCAAAACTAATTAGTTTTCTTTGGTTCTCTCCTCGATTATATAGCTTTCTAAAGGTGAAATAATTTTTATAATCGGTCCAGTAGTTTTTGAGTTTTCTTTAACGCAGTAAAACTGCATCAACTTACATCCCGTTTCCTATATCCGGAACCCAGCATCAGACATTCACCAAAATAAATAAGACCACATGGAGAATAAACCCTTTCAAACAAAAAATAATTTTGAAAATCGGTTCATAAATGACCGAGTTCTGAGGTAGCAAATATTGAAAAAAACAAAGTCGAATTGATAACCTCCTCATTTGGGAAGTCGGTTAATAAACAAAAAGTCAAATCTTTCCTCTTTATAATATTAATTTAGACTGAACCAAATAGAATCCTTTAGACCACGAGATTTAGATTTAAAACTTTGTGATTCTCTCGTTAAACATAATTTGAGCGAAATCGTTTGGATGATCTTGATGTCAAATGCCTCAAAGACCCGCTCCAAACCCACCTATTGTTATAATTATAATAGCATAGGTCAATTGCACTGTCATCATTGCAATAGGTCGTTTAAAACCAAATTTGGGTTCTCAAGTCACTTTCGCTCACAACACACTAGCCAGGTTCGCCATTGACGGACACGTCAAGGAGGACATCATCATCATTAATTATAGCGATCATTAGCTATCGTCCAGTGACCAAAATTCGACCATAGAAGTTTCACAAAAATACAATAAAATAATTAGAATAAAAATCAATGGCTAGTACTTTGGTTGCTTTAGTTTTGGCAAGTTTTTAGAATTTCTAGGGCAGTTGCCGCTTTCTGCCTGGGCTAAGGTAAAGTCTGTTGTCAAAATTCGAACATAGAAATGCTATAGAAGTTCTATGGTCAAATTTTGACAACAGATTTTAGCTACCCATAGAAATTGTATAGAAATTCTGTGGTCGAATTTTGACAACAGTTTTTAGCTACTCATAGAAATTCTATAGAAATTCTATGGTCGAATTTTGACAACAGATTTTAGCTACCCATAGAAATTCTATAGAAATTCTATGGTCGAATTTTGACAACAGATTTTAGCTACCCAGCCCAGGCAGGAAGGGGCAGCTGCCCTAGAGATTCTAAAAACTTGCCAAAAGTAAAGCAACCAAAGTACTAGCCATTGATTTTTATTCTAATTATTTTATGCTATTTTTCTAATATATGTATCAACTTATTTATAACTTTTATTTATTGGACAGTCAAGAACTCGTGAAGCTTTACATGTTGAACTCTGTACCGTTATTATTACAATCGCGTTAGATGTAAGGCACGTACTACAAAGTGAAAAGCTTCATTTGCTCTCGATTTACGAACAATTCATATCTTTCTCATTCTCCATTTCAACTTGCCACCCCCCCATTATTTTACATATCATTACAAGCTGATTGGACGATTTTTTTGTATCAAAGAAAAGCAAACAAGCACAAAGAAATAACCATCGCTCAAATCCCAAAAATTTAAAGTATACGTTGTCATTCGTGTGAAACGGATGGAATTCCATATGCTTATGCTTGCCTGCTGACTTACCTCCAAAAGCAAATCGTAACAACGCCAAGCAACGACGCTATGCAGCAGGCATGGGCAAGGCGTTGTACCAAATCCGGGCTAAACGTTGTAGAACTCTACCACCTAGTCAGAAGTCAGGATTTAGCTTTCTCTTTTTTAATCTTGGAGGCATGTGTTGGCCTTCCTTCGTCTTTCACGAGATGCCTAATAGTAAAGTAGTCGAACTATTCTTCAAGAAGAGTTCGTATCAACACGGAGAAAATTATTTGGTTGATGATAAATATCTACAGTCCTTACTTTACGAAACCTGCAAAGTATACGGCACACTGATATATTATATTTTCTTTTAACTTCCCGCTATGTTAGTAGTATAAGGAAGTTACTGATATTGCTCCGATTTTCGGAAAAAAAATTGTGTGTGTGTGTATGTGTGTGCGTGCGTGTGTACGCGTGCGTGAGTGCGTGTGTGCGTGCGTGCTTGCGTATGTGCATGCGTGTACTGATCAATTTTCGATTCGATTCCGCCAAATTCGGGTTCCACCAAACTTGGATTTCGTCAAAAAAGTCTATTCGAAAAATTTTTCAGCAAAACAAAATTTTTTGTAAATAACTTCCAGACTAATATACCAATCCGTACCACTTATAATCCTATCAGTTCTTTCTTTATCAGTTTTTTCTTTCAATGCCGCAAATGGCATCTAAATCGGTATATTCATACGTGAGTTATCGTAAACGTTTTGAGAAAAGGTTTTTTCGAAATAACTTCTAGATTTTTTAACTAATCTTTTTTTGACCGTGTACAATAGTTACAGCTTTTGAAATATAATTTTTTTTTTTTGCGTATTGGTCCAGGCTCCCTTTGAAGGAAAGACCATCTGCCGTTCTGCAAGGCGGGTCGCAAAAGGCGATCGATTGGCTATACATTTCACTATCATCGTGACTACTAGGTGGTAGAGTTCTGCATTGTCTTGCCTGGGTCTGGCATCACCGTCGCACTTATTCCTGCCGAAATGGCGTCAGTGCTTGACACTGTCGTGTTTCAGTTGAACGATAAGTAAACCTATGCACGTAGCATTATAACCACGCCACTAGGATAGCAACGCACCATTAACATCTTTGGTGTCTATAGGCTATGATTGTTTCTTTCCATAAGTAGAGCCTTCTTCTATCTTATGATACAAAATTAATGTTGTTTAGAACAAACTTCATATTTTCAAAATACTTTTCAGATTATTACACCGATTGATTTAATAATATAATTGGCTCTTCTTAAAAACTGCGTCACATAACATTAATCGGATCAAAATCGGTAAATTCGTTCGGGATTTATCAATGGCGAAAGTTTTTTCAAATTTCTTCAACGTTTTTCAACCTATTAATTTTATAATAGCTAATAAAACATTTTTAGAGTTCAAAAATTACATTAGAGCCATTCGGACAAGGAAATAAAATCAGTTGGATATTATCATTAACACCGAAATTTAAGATTTATGAGATGAAAATGAGTTAAAGTTCCCAGAGTTCGCCGGTACCAGCGGTATGACTATTATTTTCCTAAATAGGGATTTAATGACGTAATGACAAAAGTCATTACGTAATTAAATCTCTGAAGAACCACCATCCTGGTACAAATGATCTAGTATTTTGTGTCATCATCTCTCGTTCAAAGACGTTTAATTGATATAGAAACCAGGTTTAAGTTCCCGGCAAATGCTGCTGTATTACATGAATACATTATATCCATAACTAGCAGTTCCCCAAGACTTCGTTCACGAGATCCTCTTACATTACTTACACAGCGATAATGTAGCTTTATAAGATTATTTAAATGTCCAATGGTTCTAAAGTTCAGCCGTTATAAACTTATCTACTCATGTGGCCATTATAAACAAATTTGACCTATCAATACCAATAAAATCAATACTAAATAATTAGTTAAACAAAAAAAAGATCAAATTTTATATAAAAGAAGTATTAAGGTACGATTCACACGACAGACCAAATAAATACTTATAGACACGCCATTGGGAAGTAAACGTGTCGCCATGCATATGAGCAATCGCTATTATCACTATCAAAAATTTTATACATTTGTAGATATATTATGTCATGAAAAAATTGTTATAAACCATGTTGTACTGTTTTATTTTTTATTTTTTTTATATCATAAGATAGCAAACAAGCAGATGGGTCTCCTGATAGTAAGAGTCAACCATCGCTTATAGACACCAAAGATGTTAATGGTGCGTTGCTATCTTGTGGCGAGGTCTAATGCCACATGCATAAGTTTACCGGCTACCTTGCCCTCTAAACCGGAACACGACAGTGACAAGCACTGACGCTATTGCGACAGGAATAGGTAAGGCGGTGGTACCAGACCCGGGCGAGATAATGCAGAACTCTACCTAGTAATAACGATGGTAGTGATTTGCATAGCCAATCGGTCGCCTTTTACGACCTGCCTGGCAGAACGGCAGTTGGTCTATTCTTCAAAGGAGCCCGGAACCAACACGGGTAATTATTAACTTTATCGAACCGAACGAGATGACAAGGCTTAAATTACCTTTGAAGTGATTTTATTTAATCGGTAATTATTATAATTCTGTATTTCTGTGTGTAAATAAGAGCTACATTGACAAAGAAAGAAATTGTCTTGAAAGACGTATGCATTTAATCTGTGATTCACACCACCCGATTCGCATCAGGCCGAGCCGGAACGGATGCACGGACGGCTACCCCGACACGCCTCGTGTGTGTACTGGGGAAGCCGTCCGCGTCAGAGTCATACGTGTTTCCCGGAAATTAACAGCGCCCGCAGTACGTACGTACTGTTACAACCCTTATTACAAGGCAGTTAAATACATAAATTGTGAAAATTCAGCTTTCTAGCTATCACGGTTTATGTGATACAGCCTGGTGACAGACAGACAGACGGGCAGACAGGAAGCGCAGGCTTAGTAATATGGTCCCGTTTTTTCCTTTTAGATACGGAACCCTTAAAAGGCAAAAAACTTTCAAAATCTGCACATCTCCAAAAATGCCCAAAATACGCTATCTATGAAGATGGGTATAAATAAATAAAATGCTAAGTGTAGGGACACATAATAGGACGTGTAATTCACAGAGTTTGCTTTACACTGTTGCATGGAAGCACACTCGCTAGCAGTAGGGGAGCCCAAGATGCTAAATGGGTAGTTACTCGAGCGCCGTAGGTATCTATTTGATTTTGTAGATTAAATTATAGGAATAATAAAAGGTTATATATGGTGTTTTTCATTTCAATGGTGGAGAAAAAAAACTACAAAAAAAAACTGACATGGAAACACTAAATCGTGTCAGAATAATCTACAGTGGGTTAATTGAAATTTAGAAAATCTGACGATTCAAGTGTTTTGTAAGGAGGGTCATTAAGTTGCAAAGAAAATGTTTTGACGTTCTCGAGCGCGTCTGAATTTTCTTTTATTATATAGGAAATGATTTAAAAATAACGAAAAAAAAATTAATCTGACAATTTCCACCAGCCGAAGTTATTGGATTTTGTTTTTTTTTCTGCCCTAAGAACCCGCCCTATATAAATGGCTTATATTTGGTGGAGAGCCTCTTCAGAGCGAGGCAACGCCTCCTATGCTAATCTGACGCGCTTGAGTAAATCCAAAAAATTCTCTTTTGGGCTCCCCTACTATAGTATACTTCAGTCGTTCCCCGTCGCGCTCCATAATAACCAGTTGTACACCTGTGATCTTAACGGTACTGATATACGTGTCAATTGTAACCAATATTTATCTGTGTATTTAAAATTTTAACCAATTCGGATCGGAGATTTTGAGGAATTTTGCAAAAAACTCAAAAAAAATTAGCAAAACAGTACTTTTTTTTAAGATAACCGAACATAACCAAAATCATAAGCCGATTGAGTACAAAATGTAATCAGCTCTTTCTCAAAAAACTGCTCCCAATGCTGCTTTAAAATCGGTTTATCCGTTGACGAAAAATTTTGAGAAAAGTGATTTTTCGACATAACTTTGAGATTTTTCTACATGCATGTAAACGTAGTAAGCAAATTTCTAATGTTTTAATATTTTATGCTTGTTAATGCCAATAAAATCTCTGAATTTAGCTAATTCCCTTTGCTATTATTGTGTGCGAAACATCCAATAAACCTCTTACCTTACTTAGTTAATTGCCCTTGAGCAGCTTGCAGAACAGTTCGCAGAGGTCTGGAGACATCTGCGAATGTGACGGAATTGTGTAATTCCTGTTTACACATTTTAATTTCCTTTACCGTATTGTAAAATTTCGTCCGCCCTGGCCCGACACGAGTCGTTTGGTCTGAATCGCATCTAAGTCGGCGGAGATTTAATATTTCTTTTATATACTTAAAAAGTATATGTACGTAAAATTTTTCTGGAATATCTACTAATTGTTTATTTTTCAGCTAAAATTTTCCATTGATATTGTAAACCAATATCGAGGATTCCGCCAGGTTTTACTTTCGACCCTTTTGCTTTAGCACCTGCACGTGACTCATTTTATTTATTATATATTATTTTCAATGGGTATATAATTATAGCAAGACGCATTGACAAGAAGCTATAAGAAAAGAAGAATCATCTTATTACGACATCATAGCAGCCAAAGGACATTTTAAGACGTCTCACACAACACCGTAACTGCAAGAAAATCATATTACGAGTATATTTGGTGTGTTTTGTTGTCTCGATACGGTAGCAAATCAGCTCTACCGGTCTCCCACCGACGCGAGGGTGGGAGACCGCTGCAGTGGGTCGCCCCGAAAGAGTTGAGACAGCACGCATATACTGTAAAGAGACTCTCAATACACTAAATATATTATTTATCATCATGTAATCTGTGGGGAGAATTTGATCTCAATGATGTTCACTCCCTTTGGTAAAAGGTATAAGGTTTATTAATTTAAACATCAAATAACGGAATATTGAATTATATTAAATTAAATACAAAATACTGAACTTATTACACTTCATTATTGTACATTAAGCAACTTCACTTCTCAATTTCACAAACACGAATGCCTTGAAAACACATCTGATAGACCTTTTTATAGTGTTTTATTTTATTCGACTACCGTCTAATTATAAGTTAAATAATTAACAATTCTATAGATTCCATAAGATTAATAATTAGTAAAAATACTTCAGCTTTATATTGACACAATAATTTAGAAATTGATGGCCTCATATACTCATTTTATGTATATTTGTGTAAAATATTGCCAACACTAACAAGACATTACAAGTAGTCGAAGATAAATCATCGAATATTTCAAAAAGAATATCAAATCGAATATTATTATCAAATATCATTGCCAGGCTGGAAGTACTAGGAGCATTATTATCATTTCAACTCTCGAAGAAAGTCTCAGACACCTTGTTTCATCACATAAAATCAGCATACATGCATGTATTGACTCCGTGATAGTTTTAGGGTAGCTACTAAATAATTAAGGAGTTATTTCAAAGTGGAAGAAATCGTCGCAAACAGAATACGACGAATCACGCAGCACAACGAATCTTGCCAAAAATTGGCATCATATGAAGTCTGAAGAATACGCCGCCGACTGCGGTACAAGGAATACGCACAAGCAACACTAATATTTTCAATCTTAGAGTAATAACGCTTATTCTATGTTTTCAATTACTTTTTATGATGGAAAAATACTAAACCAACATTAAGATATATCAGGAACCATAGATAGAAGTAAAGAAAAACCACAGTGTGCACACAGTTTTACTATTAACTTGCAACTCTATCATTTATTGTTTATTAAACTGAATTCTGTCACCCGCATTACGGAAACAAATGCTTGGGTGTTACGTTTCACAATATGAACACGCAGTCTACAAAGCAAATATTTCATCACCAAGTGGAATAAATAATTTAATTATTTAATTATATGAACAGTTTAAAATATTCGCAAACAGCAAAATTTTGAATCTGAATCTCTATTTAGATGAAAATGGCATCTTACAAGTGGGTGGACGGTTTAAAACAGAGTTTTACGTTACTCTACGAGCACACTATCATATTGTCTTCTTCCAACAGACGCACGGAACTTCTCATTAACAATACGAAAAACATATACAGTGAAATGGGCGTAGCATGCTATTTTGACAACGCCTCTTCTTGGCCATGAGCAGGAGGTCTTTGGGAAGGCGCTGTGAAGGCATACGAAGAGCTCACCATCTTGTTACACCAAATTGAAGCATGTATGAGTTCATACATGGTCGTCCGCTCTGCGCTCTAATAGAAGATCCCGACGACAACTTTCTCATTCCAGAGCACCTTGTCGGTGGTCCACTTTTATCCAGACTTCAGACAGACCCGGAAACCATGAATTTATCATAAAGATGGTAATTAGTACAGTCAATGAACAAGCAAATATGAAAGGGTTGGTCTCGGAAAACAAAGGAATACAGTAACATTGCTTTGGGCAGTTTAACATGGCTGATGTTAGATTTCATACAAATAATTTACTCAAACGATTCATATATACATACATTATGATTAATAGTTCTACTTCACAAGTTGAAAATAGTGAAAAATAGAGATAATGGTCGTATAGATATTTGCGATAGCTCATTTGACCTGCAATTATGTCTAGAAAACTGTGCTGAAACCGTTTTTAGCACAAAAAATCATAAGTTATAACTTATAAATAAAAGAAAACGAAAAAATGGTATTAAGATTTTTCAAATATCTCTAAAAATTGGGAAATAAAAAAATATTCTTAAAGAAAAGGAAATTTTCAATAAAGAAATCTATATCCAAATTCTCTATATCTATTATTTCTAGTTTTAATTGAACTCCAAAAATAGTCCTCCGCGGCTTTATTTCGGGATTTTCAATAAAGAAATCTACATCCAAAATCTCTATATTTTATCTATATATTATATAAATATAATCTCTATATTTTTTTAGTTATTTATATAAATAAAATCTCTATATTTTATCTATATATTATATAAATATAATCTCTATATTTTTTTAGTTTTAATTGAACTCAAAAAACAGTCCTCCGCGGCTTTATTTTGGGATTTTTAATAAAGAAATCTGCATCCAAAATCTCTATATCTATTTTTTCTAGTTTTAATTGAACTCCAAAAATAGTCCTCCGCGGCTTTATTTCGGGATTTTCAATAAAGAAATCTGCATACAAAATCTCTATATCTATTTTTTCTAGTTTTAATTGAACTCCAAAAATAGTCCTCCGCGGCTTTATTTCGGGATTTTCAATAAAGAAATCTACATCCAAAATCTCTATATCTATTTTTTCTACTTTTAATTGAACTCAAAAAACAGTCCTCCGCGGCTTTATTTCGGGATTTTCAATAAAGAAATCTACATCCAAAATCTCTAAATCTATTACTTCTAGTTTTAATTAAACTCCAAAAATAGTCCTCCGCTTCTTTATTTCGGGATTTTCAATAAAGAAATCTACATCCAAAATCTCTATATCTATTACTTCTAGTTTTAATTAAACTCCAAAAATAGTCCTCCGCGGCTTTATTTCGGGATTTTCAATAAAGAAATCTAAATCCAAAATCTCTATATCTATTTTTTCTAGATTTAATTGAATCAAAAAAATAGTCCTCCGCGGCTTTATTTCATGAAATATTTTTAAACCATTAAATAACGCATTTAAAGCATCAAATAGCTGCCGCAATAGCGTCAATGCTTGTCACTGTCATGTTCCGGTTTGGAGGGTAAGGTAGCCGGTAAACTTATGCATGCCACATGCATTAGACCTCGCCACAAGATAGCAACGCACCATTAAGATCTTTGGTGTCTATAGGCGATGGTTGACGTTTTCCATTAGGAGACCCATCTGCTTGTTTGCTATCTTATGACATAAAAAAATCTGTTAAAAATACATCCTAATGTTAATTTTTCAAAAATCTAAGTGATTTTAATTACCAAAATCTTACTTTACTTGGATCTTTTTCCTTCTTGTATGTCATAGGGTAGCAACACAGCAGATGACTTTCCTCATGGAAAGTGTCTCTTTCAATCTCCAAATCCCCTATAAATGCGGTAAAGATGTTTATAGTGCATAGCTATCCGTTTGGCTGGGTGGAAATGCCACATGCCATAGCCTTCCTCTCCAAACCGAAACACGACAGAGACAAACATTGACGCTATTGCGGCAGGAATAGGTAAAATGGTGATATCGAAAAACCCGAGCGAGACGTTGTGAAACTCTACCATCTAGTAGTCACGATGGTACTGACATATTGACCAATCGTTTGCCTTTTACAAACTACCTAGCAAATGGCAGACAATCTTTTCTCTAAATGGGACCTGGAACAACACGAGAAAGACATCAAAAAGTATTTAAAATATTAATAAATAAAATATTGGGCCAAAAAAAATGTCTTCTTGGAGCTTTTCTTATATAATATAATATACTCAATTAATATATAAGTATAATTATTAAAAAGTATCTTCCCGCCCGTATCCTCGAAGAGGTAGGCAGAGGTGCAACAAGTGCACCCACGATTAACCGAAGATACTTGGTTCCATTATGTGATAGTTGGCTAGCCTACCGCTAACCGGGCACTTTCATATCTGGGGTAACATTGTTTTTATTAGAAAACACATTTTAGAATTGCCCGACCTTCGTATGGACAACACCGATACCAGACCACTAGACCACAGAGGCGACTTAATAAGATTACAATATACAACGCGGTCACATTAACTTGACGCATCTCTGGAATGTAAGGCGGGGCTTCCCTTAGCTCGCCCGGTTAAAAATATAAGGGCAGCTTGCACCAAAATGCTTAAATGCATTTAGTCCCCTAAACATGTTTAGCAAATGTCAAAACGCCTTAAATGCTGTATGTAAATAAAACTTTAAACGTATTTAGTGACTTAAAATGATTTAAGCATTTTGGTGCAAGCCGCCCTAAGTGTCAGTATGGCTATGGTCATCATTTTTGTTACTGATACGCGCGTAGATAATTTGGTTAGTTTGCTGTTATTGTTATACTGTTTTTGAACATTATTGTTACGTTTTGCGCCAAATGACGTTATCAACGGCATGCGTCAAGTTAATCTGAACGCGATGTAACAGTTTTTAAAAATTGTTTCTTTTTTAAGCAAAAACTGGTTGATTGATTTACAAAACAAAAATATATTCGATGTTTTTACATACAAAAATAAGGCTGTTTAAAATCCCAGTATTTTGACGCTTAGATACGTAAATAGAGTAGATATTATTTTGTTTTTATTTTTTCCTATCTGAAGTATTCCGTTTTAATTACGTATTTATTTACGCAAACAAGGCAAAAATTTTAGCAAGCACCAAAATTGTTACTTGAAATTATTTTGAATAAGTCTACGAGAAAAAAATAACCTGTGTTTTTACAAGCTTATGTTTAACCATGAAACAAAGAAAACAAGTGGAAGTGAAGAGTGGGCGTGCCGCGTGCATCACTATTATGCGCTGTTACTCTAAATTGCCTTAGTGATACTTACCATATCTTTAGGAGATAGTCGTCGTGCGATAATCTATTATACACTGAATTATGCCGTATTGTGCCATCCTTGAATGCAGAAATGATAGTAGAATACGATGATTAAAAATGGAGATATTTCATATCATCCGAAAGTACAATTTCCATTTTATTTTAATTAAATTCCTGATTTAATATAATCTCTAATGATATAATAGAAAGTCAAGCTAAAATCAGCCGTACACCTTACATATAAAGTTCATTTTAGGTTGACCTAATTTTTCTAGAAAGATATACGTAATGACAGTCATTACGTATATCGTTCTAGAAAGTTTTCTACTCAAATATGACCAACTGAAAACTACGGAAAAATTAATACTGCCATCTATTGTAGAAAAGCGAAACTATTAAGATTATAGTTTCACTATTGTACATATAGATGTCTATTTTCAATAGACTACAAAAGGACGTAAATATTCTTTTTTTTTGTAGCAAAATAAAATTTATTGTAACGCGGTTTGGTATATTTTTAAATGTTCTGTTTGTGTGTTTCGGATTATTGTTGTTTAAAATGAAAACGACCAATGAAACAATGTTTGCATTAGTAGTTTATATGCAATAATGCTTATTTTATGTGTGAGTATGGCGATCGCGGTCCTGATACAAATGTTTGTACTTGCCAATTCCGCTTGTTCTATGTTCCATGTGTTTAACAGTCAATATTTTTAATGATCGTGATAATATTATGACCATGTATCTCAATTCTTAATACAGGGCTCAACTTAAATGGCTCCCAATACCTTTATGAAGGAATTCGTCTCCTGTATAACATTCTATTTTTTGTTTAATCCTTTAACACCGCACAATTTAAAAGAACACTTTAAGTTTATTCACCCACCTAGTTCTCCGTCTGTATCCACCCTTTTACGCATTCCCATGCGTAAAAGGGTGAAATAGTGAGAAAAAATACTGGAGTTGTCCAGTATTTTTTCTCACTATTTTTGGAGTTGGCCAGTACTTTTTCTCACTATTTTACAGTCACTGCTGAGACTTTGGAATACGCTCCCACATTACATCCTCAACAGTACTTCACTCTGCTCTTTTAAGAAACAATTTATAGAGACTACATTATTTATCGATACTAGAATATATTTAATAAGCACCCAAACCCGGAAATACAAACATATATGCTCATCACATAAATGATTGTCCCCGTCGGAGATCGAACCCGAGTCCCGTCGATTGCGTAGTCAGGGTCGCTAACCACTCGACCAACGGGGCGGTCAATATGAAAGGATGTAAATACCAGGGAAGACCAAGATTGATCGGGTACTGGCCGAAGGTGGTGTTAAGAATTTTCGCATCCGGCGTGTTTGTATGAAGAGAATAATGAGTTAATGAAACACCAAGAAGGTTGTTAGCTAGAGAATTAGTAGTATAGTATATACATACGTATATCTGATATCAGCTTAACCTTGGGGTCATACTGGAGTAGGGTTGCATGAGACAGAATGCACTGGAGAGAGCTGGAAGAAGCTTATGCCAAAAGGCACACCGAATTGCTGGATTTTATATAAAATGCTATGAATTGTACTAATTTAAACTGTACTTGTATAAAATTTGAAAATAAAGGCTTTATTATTGGAACGAAGTTCCTTATCGCGCGTTATGAAAGGGGGCTAGACGGAAAAAATTCTTACGAAAAGTTGTTACGACACTTTTTGCTATAGTAAGCTATTGTAAGCTGTGCGACGTGCGCATGTTTTTCTGTCTCTATCTCTCTCTCTCTTATAGAAAGCAAGCCAGATATTTTCATTTCTATTTCGCATTGAACAGTGTGGTGTCGCGACGATTATTTTTGTTGAGTGTATACAGGTTTTTTGTATCGAAAGGAACTTCGTTCCATCCGGGTGTCCCTTGACACCTCTCAAGTTTTTTTATATACTTATATCTAGCTGAACCGGTAAACATATAAATTATTGAATTTATTAGAAAATTGGGGCTGATGAAGGGTGAAAATGTAGGGTGTTTTGTATTTGATAATGCCTCATCATATGTATATCAATGGCCTCATAATAAATACGTAAAATAGAAATGTCCTAAATAAATTTGGAGTGGACCACCCTTATCACTTAGGGGTATAAAAATAGATAACAACCTATTCTCAGAACTACTGAATATACATATAAAATGTCATCAAAATTGGTCCAGCCGTTTTGGAGGAGTATGACTATAACTATGACACGAGATATTTATATACTAGAAGATATTAAACAATAAGAAGTATACACTTAGCTTAGTATTAAAATTTAACCCATAAAATTCGGAAGTCCAGAACGAAATTCTCTTATGAACCTAAAATTCTTAAGCTTCAGTCTGAATTTTCCTTTCTTCTTCAGCCGACCCATCTTCTGTAAGGTTCTGACTGCTGGCAGAAATCTGTATACAGCGTTCATTTCATCTCCCATACAAAACAAAAAGGAAGTTTCAACGTACGCTGAAAGAATAATATCTTTTTAATAAAAAAAATAAGCGGACGAAAAGTTATGTTATACATTAAAATCAGTGAGTGTACAATCATCCGTTGTTTTCATACCTTTATAGAAGAAAATTAAAAAACACATGGGACCATGTTCGATACACCCATTCCAATAAAAAAAGGATTATCAAAATCGAACCACTCTGTAAAAACAAAAATCTACGCGTCGAATTGAGAACCTCCTCCGTTTTTTCATTGGTTGAAAAAATTTACACTATCTAATAGGTAAGTATCACTAGGTGGTAATTCCGCAACTTCTTGCTCGGATGTATGGTACCACGGCCTTATCTATTCCTGTCGCAATGGTGTCATTGTCGTGTTCCGATATCGAGGGTTAGGTAGCCGGTAGATTTATGCATGTGGCATGGTCAATGGTTATCGCGCCACACGGATAGCAACGTACAATTAAATTCTTTGGTGTCTCCAGGCGATGGAAAGTCCGTGGTCGTACTTCAGTAGCATCTGTGAGCACCATTCCACGCGAGCCCGCTTCTGCTCAGCTGTCAGTTCATGAGGGATCCAACGACAACAATGTTTCCGAACTTTCATTTCTTCATGTAAAATTTTCTGAATATGGCTCATACCCATCCCCAATAGTCCTCGAATTGTCTCATAGGTAATCTGGGGGTTTTCTTCAATTAACCGCTTAACAGTAGCTACATTATTTTCGTTGACGGCAGTTGAAGGCCGCCCTTCACGAAATTCATCATGTAAAGAAACTCGACCTCTCTCAAATTCAGCAAACCATCGCCTCACGGTGCTCAAACAAGGTGCTTCTCTCCCAAAAGCATTTTGAAGACGAGCGGAACAGTCTTGCGGAGAAAGAGAACTTTTAAAATCATAAAAAATCATTGCTCTAAAATCTTTTCGACTTAATTCCATTTTCGTTGCGTACGTAGGACTTTGATGTGTGATAAAAAAACAATTGATAAATCATTTCCCGCCAATTGCTTTTTTTATTACTAAGAAGGTTGCAACGTTTTAAAAATATAAATATAACAGTCGAAATTCAAATAGTTTCGATTAGCTAGAAGTGCAAAACTTTTAGTGTGCCCCATGTACATGATAATATACACCAAAGAGTATACAATCACTACGTTTATACATACACATGTATATTATTTTCTTTTCGGTTAAAGTTAGTTGTCAAACTTAAAGGAGAGTTTATTGTTTAGTCTATGGTCAAATTTCGGCCACAGGAGATCGCTAGTATGCATTAAATACTCTTTGGTTTCTACGGAAATGTCAACAAAAATATGGTGAATTACCACGACGTGACGTAACGCTTCCAAACTTGCGTTTACTGTCACGTCACTTGATGTATATTTTTGCCGAATTTATATCCTTAAAATATTATTAATCCTTATCTTTTAAACTAAATATTTTAGTTATTATAATCTCCACATCATAATTAATCATTAAATACTTAGATTAAAACCTACAATATATCCGATTCATTCTCAGTGGTTCTATTTCACGTCGTGCTACGACGCGGCAAAAGTTACGAGTATATGGGCGCTAAGGCACACGCAGTCCGGAATATATGCGAAAATAGCCTATAAAAGCCGGTCACATCTGCACTTATCGTGTCATTGCACGAAGCTTTGTGACGATAGACGCAAGTGCAGCTCCAGCATTACGTGAATCATGCCTCAGGTTCATGGTTAAAATACCGCCATCTTCTATAGGTACAAATAAATAAAATTGGAGTGTCTGTTTGTAATATTAAAATAACCGCTTTTTATTAAATACATATGAATGTATACATGACACATATACCAAAATAACATCTTTTACAATTTTTGTCTGTCTGTCTGTTTGTTCCGGCTAATCTCTCGAACAGCTGGACCTATTTTGACAGAACTTTGGCTGGCAGATAGCTGATGTGATAGCGAGTAACTTAGGCTATTTTTTTCCGAAATTTTTCCACGGGGACGAAGTCGCGGGCTCAGCTAGTATGTTAATATGTTTAAATACCTAATGCTTTTTTTTCATAAAAGAGGGTGTAAAGTAGCTAGAGACAAGTGTTCACCAATGTTGTGAACACCTAAGCTAGTAATTAAATTATTAATAAATTTAAAATTAACTTCATTAATATTTGAAAAAAATGTCATCCGCCGAATTTTACCGCCCTGGGCACTCGCCCGCCTGTAATATTTCAGTTCGAATAAGCATTACACCTATTCCAAGACCCTAGCGCAAAGCCAGTTTTTTATAGGTAATAGAGATTCCCTTTAATTTGCCTTGCTCTTAATTTGGACCCGATAAAACTCGTGTTTATCAGTCAGAATTACAGACCATATGAAGTCTTTTTTTATAGTATAAGATAGCAAACAAGCAGATGGGTCTCCTGATGGAAAGAGTCAACCATCGCCTATAGACACCAAAGATGTTAATGGTGCGGTGCTATCTTGTGGCGAGGTCTAATGCCACATGCATAAGTTTACCGCCTACTTTACCCTCCAAACCAGAGCACGACAGTGACAAGCACTGACGCTATTGCGGCAGGAATATGCAGACCTGGGCGAGACAATGCAGAACTCTACCACCAAGTAGCCACGATGGTAGTGACTCGCATAGCCAATCGGTCGCCTTTTATGACCTGCCTGGCAGAACGGCAGTTGGTCTATTCTTCAAAGGAGCCGGGGTCCAACACACAATCGAGGAAGTCAGAATATTTGTTTAAAAAATCAGTATTTTGAGTTTTTTATTTCGGCCCGATTTAATGAGAATAAAATTTGTGCGTCACCATGCCCCCCCCCCCCCCCCTCACCCTACACAAAATCTTCTGCAGAAAAATCACGTAAGAATGTCAGTCAGTTTAACACTAAATAAAATTATAATCCAAAATTTCGGTTTCAATAATTATTTATCTTCTTTGCATAATGTCACTTCCGTTGTATGTACGCTTTAATTTTTTAAACTACTTAACGTACTTTATTGCAATTTTCATCAATAGGCAGAGTAATTCAAAAGGAAGGTTTTAAGCATAATACCTAAATATTATGTAGTCGCCTCTGTGGTCTAGTGCTCATGACCTGACCACATGAGGTCCTGGGTTCGATTCCCGGATCGAGCAATTCAAAAATGGTTTTTTTTTTCAGTTTTCTGACTAAAACAACATTGCCCGGGATTGGAAAAAGTGCCCCGTTGGCTATAGGCTTGCTACCTATCACATTGTGGGACTAAGTATCTTCGGCTAATCGTGATTGCACTGATTGTACTTCTGTCTACCTCTGCGGGTATATGGCCGTGAAGATACCTAATAAACAAATCTTTATGCCCGTATCCCCAAAGTGGTAGGCAAAGGTACAAACAGTGCACAAACTACAATGTGTTATGGCTAATTGCACCAACCTTTTCTTAGCTTAGGACAGTCTTTAGTGACATGCTATCACATTCTTTTCATTTAAGACAAAAAGCATACTACTTAGGATTTTCCTAAGCTAGGACTATGTTGGTGCAATTGGGCGTTAGTCCCACAATGTGACAGGTGGCAAGCCTATCGCTAACCGGGCGCTTTTTCAATCCCGGGCAAATTTGTTTTTATCAGAAAACTGAAAAAACACATTTAGAATTGCCCGAGCGATAGGCCGACCAAATTGATTCATGTGGTCAACACGAACATTGAACCACTAGACCACAAAGACGATAAATAAATAAAAATGTATGTACGCTTCTTTTAAACTACGCGACGTATTTTATATTAGGGGAGCTCAAGAGGAGATTTTTGTATTTACTTGAGCGTGTCAGATTAATATAGGGGGTGGGGGTAACTCGTATACTGTTGAGGCTCTCTACCAAATATGAGCCCTTTATTAGAGGCGGGTAACTATGGCAGAAATAAAAACAAAATTCCAACAACTTCGGCTTGTGGAATTTTCGTTACTCTTAGGTACATCATCTATACATATAATAAAATCGTAGGAAAGTCAAAACTGTACATTGAATATTTTTTTAAAAGAATACTTGGGGCGTGATCTACAATCGATATCGAAGCCAAAAATATAGTTTGTAGAATTTTTGTCTGTTTGTCTGTATGTATGTCCGGGGTAAACTCAAAAAGTACTGCATGGATTTACTTCAAATTTTGCATGAATATTACTAACAGGTCGGGTCAACATATAGGCTACATATTATCACGCTATCACCTACGGGGGGGGGGGAGATGTGCGGAGTAAACGAAGTCCGCGCGGACGAAGTTGTGGGCAACAGCTAGTTTCCTATATAATAAAAGAAAATTCAGACGCGCTCGAGAATGTTAAATCAAGCATTTCTTTGCAACTTTATAAGCCTCCCACTCCCTTACGCTACATTTGAATCGGCATATTTTCTAAATTTTAGGTAGCAATTAACCCACCATACCTTAGTTTGACGCGATTTAGTATTTTCATAACACAGTTTTTTTAAACATTTTTTTTTATCTTTAGATTTTTTCTCCACCATGGAAATGAAAAGCGTTATATTATAACCTTTTATTTTTTCTATAATTTAATCTACAAAATCCAATAGATACCTCCGACGCTCGAGTATCTACCCATTTAGCATCTTGGGCTCCCCTACTATTATTGCAATTTTCGTCAATAGACAAAGTGATTGTAAAGGAAGGTTTATACGAGTAATACATATAGTAGAAAAAAGTCGAGAATATCAAAGATTTGTCGTAAAATTACCTATTTTTGTGCGCATACATTGCCAAACATACAAAAATAGATTTTTTCTGTCTGTACTAATGAAAGCAATAATGTTGAAGGCACGTATGTTCCCACATGAACACGCATCAATCAATATCCATAAAAACGTGACCATGAATCTTGCATTCATAACTAAATTCTGTGTTTGTATTGCACAAAGCTCCATTGTCTATTGTACCTATCAGGTCATCAGATAAGCTATTTATACGGCTTTACGTATTCTGAAAACTATGTTAAATCCAGAATTTTTATTTTAGAGGGATTTAAATTACCGAAAATTAGGTAAGTGACTAGGAAGGGGAACAGGAGTCAAAAAATCAAGTACTTATGATTTTTTACATCATAACAAACAGGCAGATGGTTTCCCTAATGGAAAGAGACACCATCCCCTCATAGAACGCCTCATTGGTCGAATAGTTAGCGAACTTAACTACGCAACGATGGAGCTTGGGTTTGATTCCCAACAGGAACAAACATTTCTTAGATTCAATCAATAGATTCAGGCATTACTTTCCGGAAATCTATAATTTAAAGGAGAAATTTGCAATATCTTCATAGAGTGAAGTGTTATTCGATTCTCCTGAAGATGTTTCGGTTGCAAAGTAAAACGTGTGTTGAGTACATAACTTGTGTGTTACTGCCTTTTCTTCTGACGTGGAAGAAAATGTCGTGGAAGTGGGTGGACTATTGTTCCACTGTGTTCATCTATAATTTCAGACTTTGGATAAGTGCGCCCATTCCTTACACTACCTTCCATTTCTGTTGCATCACAGCAGTTCTATATAACATTTCGAAAAAAATTTGCAAATTAAATACCATAATTTCTCCTACAAACATTTGTGTGATGAGCATAAATGTTTGTATTTCTGGGTCTGGGTGTGTATTATGTATGTAACCGTACTTATATATTTATTTCTATGTATTAGTAACGTTGCTAACGCCTATAACATAAGCAAATAATTTTCTCACCTCCGGGCCGGAAAGCGTCAATTTTCCTCCCGCTGCGCTAAACGACAATGCCGCTTTCCGTCTCCGTCGAGGAGAAAAATAGTATACACATCACGGGCAGTAAATAAGAAAGCCTCAGATCACATGTTTATCGACCTCGGCTTCGCCTCGGACAACAATTACATGTGATCTGAGACATTTCTTATTTTACTGCCCTAGATGTGTAATATACTATGCTTACTTTAGGTTTAGATCAATTTGTATAATTTGTTCAGCGATATTATTATTATCCCCTACAGTGACTAAGGATGTTAATGGTGCGATGCTACCCATGTGGCGGGACATCTCATGCATAAGTTTACCGGCTACCTTTTCTCTAAACTAGAACTCGACCGTGACAAATACTGACGCTATTGTAGCATGAATAGGTAAGGCAGCTGGACCAGACCCGAATGAGACATTGCAGGATTCTATTACCTAATAGTCACGATGATAGTGTCTGGAAGTCCACAACCATGTGATTATCGAGGCACTTTTTGCCCCGCACTACTCTTATGTAGAACGAGCTATCGGTAGAAATTTTTCCGAACAGATACGACTTAGGGACCTTTAAGAAAAGAGCCTACTCATTCTTAAAAGGCCGGCAACGCAACTACAAGACCCCTGGTAGTGTAGTTGTCTATAGACGGCGGTAATCACTT
Source organism: Apodemia mormo (assembly GCA_036924255.1). Classification (NCBI taxonomy): domain Eukaryota; kingdom Metazoa; phylum Arthropoda; class Insecta; order Lepidoptera; family Riodinidae; genus Apodemia; species Apodemia mormo. The sequence goes on along the minus strand of JAUPFN010000012.1, from coordinate 32,369,841 downwards.
AGCATCAGGTGAGCCTCCTGTCCGTTTGCCCCCTCTTCTATATAAAAAAAACGCCTTTCAAGGCAATTTCAGTTGTTAGTATCACTTTCATTTACAACCAAAAATGATACTTACAGATGAAATAAAATCGCTCCAGGAATATTTCTTAAGCCTTAGCTTTTTATTCAACACGAGTAGCACAATATATTTTTTTTAAAACAATATGGTACATTTCTATTTTTACGATAAAATATATCTAAAAGCGTTTGATATTCACATACATTTGTTAATATTAGCGGCTACGCATTTTGCGCCCAGCACCGTGTCTATTAGTATTTGCGTGGTCTATGATGCGAAATTCCATCCTCCTTTAATTGTCCTAAAAAGGGGTATAACGTTTTTCCTTCACGTATTAATATTTTGGAATTTGGTTTATTAAATCGCTTGATTATGATATGAAAATGAAAAACACGAAAAACTTTTATCCTACATATTCGACGGTTTTTATGACGAGTCCACCCGCTTTAATGATGTCGGATTTATGAGATTTATAAATTGATTATTAATAACAGCCTCACAACAGCTTGATAATTATTATTATAATTCAAGGTTAATTTTATGCTCCACGTAAATTGGAAATTTTTCTTAGTTCGACACTCTAAAGTTGTAATTTTTCGACTACGATTTTCTTTTTTACCTACCTTTATCAGTAACCCGATTCGAGATTTTTCAAAGATATAAAAACAGTCAAAACGAAGCTGTTCACAAAAAATCAGCTTGTTATTAATATCTGTAGAGGAGTCAATACATATAATCTATATACATATAATAAAATCGTAGGAAAGTCAAAGTATGTCCGGGGAAACTCAAAAAGTACTGCATGGATTTACTTCAAACTTTGCATGAATATTAGTAACAGGTCGGGTCAACATATAGGCTACATATTATCACGCTATCACTTACGGGGGAGGAACTGCGCGGAGTAAACGAAGTCCGCGCGAACGAAGTCGCGGACAACAGCCAGTTAAAAATAAAAATGTTCCTGGTACCACGGTCGTAATATGTATACGTCGTAATACGTAATATGTATCGTTAGGAACCTAGAACGCCCGAAAATCACTGCTTTTCACTACATATTATGAAAAATAATTTTTATCTGTAACATTCAGATAATTTTATGTTACGTGTAACTTCTCAAAACATTTCTCGTTATGAAGTTAGCATTGGGCGTATTCGCTCTAGTAAATATTTAATCGTTTAAACTTGTTGTTTACATATGAAATTTCACTTGTACGAGACAAAGTGAATCGAGACAATACACATTTTTTGACCGAATTCAAATAAAGAATTTTCTTAATTATCCAGATTCTTTTTTTGTGTGTTTGATTTGAATTTTTTTGTTGAGAAGTTGTGTTTGGTATACTTCCCATTTGATCTTATATTGTGTATCTTCATTCCCGGTTCCCTTGTAGGGTAGGCAGAGTTAAACGAACGTCCATAGACTCCGTTTCACCATGGTGCACCGGTTTGTCGGTCGGCGAGATGAGAGTTGATCGCCGCATTTTTCCGACCTAAGAACGATTATCGATTATGTCTAGCGATAACCGCGACTGACTGCTTTACGCGCTTATCCGAGGCACGTGAGTGATGCTAACACATTACGCGCTAGACCTGAGATCGAACCAGGGACCTCGTGATTTGAGCTGAACAGGCAAAACCCTAAACGAAGAGGCCATATTTTTTGGGTTTCATAGATACAGTAGATATCGGTTGTTGCAGTTTAACTATGTCTGTTTGTCGAAAAGAGGTGGAGTTTTATTATATATCAAAAGATAGCAAACAAGCAGATAACTCTCCTAAAGAAATTAGAAAACTATCACCTATAGACACCAAAGATCTAATAGTATCTTTAAGGTGGGATCTTAATGCCACAAGCTTAAGTTTAATGGACACTTACCCTCTAAACTTGAACACTATGTACTAAAATGTATTTTAACACAGCAACAGCAGGGGTGGGCGGAGGAACAACAGGTTCAACCAAGATTAGCCGGAGATACTTAGTCCCATAATGTAATAGGTGATGTAACGGGCACGATAGAACGCGTTCATGTTCGAACGTGTCTTTGGGTTATCAATCACGCGACCATACACGTAAATTTTTAGTATATAATGTAAAGGAAATTCATACTAAAATACAATTTAATAAACACACATACTAATTGATGTGTAACTCACGTAATATTGGTGAACACCGACTAGTGAACACGCGAAAGGAAAAATGAACAACCCAGCACTAACTTCATACAGAAGCCCTTCAGCAGCAATAGCAAGTTCGGCAACATCCATGGAAATCGCAGTTGTATCCACAACGACAAGAATACCAGATTTTTGGAGAGATTATCCACGTTTATGGTTCGCTCAAGTAGAGGTCATCATTCTCCCTCAGAAGAACAGCGACGTGGTGACCTACAACCTCATCGTGGCCAAGATAGGCAAGGAAGAAATATTACAAGTATGCGATATTGTTACAAACCCACCAGAAACTAACAAATACGGTACAATCAAGGAACGTCTCATAGGATGTTACGAGGAATCGCAGCAACAGAAGTTTCCGAAACTGTTCTCCGGACTTGACCTTGGAGATCTTTCTTAGTCCGACACTCTAAAGTTTTCTTATGTATCTATCTTTATGAGTTACCCGATTTGAGATTTCTTTTGAAGATAAAAAGATAGGCGTCTCGTCAAAACAAAGCTGTTCTCAAAAATTCAGCTTGTTATTAATCAAAAAAAGTTCCTGGGACCACTGTCTATTATCAAATTTAACAATATTGCATACTTACGTCATGTCAAAATTATATCCTACGTCGTTGCTACATAATGACGCCTCTGTATTTATAGTTCGGCAGCTCTACTTAGGTAATGTCCACCATAATAAAGCAATATGCCAATCTTACAATAAATAACGCGAGGTTTTAAATACCCATACTGTTTTTTTTTTATATCGATAATATCGATAGGGAAGCGCTTGACCACGATCTCGCCTGATGGTAAGCTAAGATGCGACCTAAGATGGAACGCGCTTCCCTAGGAGATACCTGTTCACTCTTCTCTTGAAGATCAACAGGTTATACCAGTCGTCGCAAACACAGACTCAGGAAGCATATTCCAGTCCCTTGCGGTTCGGAACAAGAATGTCGAGTCGAACCGCTTTGTCCGGGTACGTGGAACGTCCACCATATGACGATGCCTAGTATCTGAGCGCCTCGATGATTGATATAAATATGGGGATGGTGGAATTAAGTATTCCCCTGCGCACTCTATAAAGTGAATCCAATAAAAAACCGATAGACTAGCCTCTCCGCGAAGATGAACGAGGCTCTGAAGTTTTTTGCCTACCAGATCATCGTCGTTTATGAGCCTCTTGGTGCGTCTCTCTATCGCCTCAAGCGTCTCCATCTCGTATTTGGCGGATCCATCCCAGAGTCGAGAGCAGTATTCCATACATGAACGGACTTGTGCTTGATAAATATTGAGTCTCAGCCGAACGCCTCAGTGAGTCTACAATCGGCTCTGAACCAGGGTTGAGCTTTGCTGGACATGGCTACGTCGGAGAAAGGGATAAAGTATTCCATTCCCTGTCGCAGCACATCAGTCACAGCATCCGCGCAGGTCGAGGAGTTTTCACAAGAAAAGCAGACAGGTTGCCAGGGATAAGACGCAAAGAAAGAACGCATCTCGTCCCGATCTGCTGACTTGTATCGCCATACGCGCCGAGAGCTCCTGGCACTGGGACCGGGTGGCGAGTGGACAGGTACAGATGTCACCAGACAGTGATCGGAGCTGCCAAGCGGCGAGAAAGTCGCCACCGAGTAGCGGTCCAGATCCGTAGTCAGCAGAAGATCCAAGTAATTGGCTGTATGCCTCTCAACGTCAGGAACTCGCGTCGCTCCTTAAACCAGCTGGGTGAGGTTTAACGCTATAGCGAGTTTACGCATCTCTCTCCCAGTGAGGTCAGTGCACTGGTATAGCCACTCCTGATGGTGGGCATTGAAATCCCCCTGTAGCACTAGCTGAGCAGAAGTGTATTTGTGTTAAGCAGCATCCGCCGCCTCACTTAGGTACCCTGTGAGCCTGATCGTCTCCTGACCTCCGCTATGCGCACGGTAGACACAGACATAAAGAAGCTTCCCTAGACCTATGTCGACCAGTGTCCATAGTACGGAGAAGCGGGGGTCTTCAAGATATCGGAGTCGTCGACAGCAAATTTCGTTACGGACATACCTGCACACACCTGACCGAGCTTTAAAATTATGCTCCAGAGCGTAGCTGGGATAGCTTAAGTACGCCAAATCAGACGGACATCTTATTTGCGTCTCCGTGAGAAACAAGATACAAGGTTCATAAACCTTGTATCTTATTCTCTAGGTGAAAATGGACTGCAGAGTGTAAACCTCTGATGTTAGTGAGGTCCACTTTCATTGAGAGGGAGTGCTGTCGCTTTATAACGTTAATATTTTTCATTTTTCGCTATTGAGACTGAGTGAAGTACGTATGAAGATGGCAATGAATCGAGGCGCTATACTTCCAGACCCGAGACACACACTTGGTAGTTACATTTTTGGGGATTAGTCTGGAGACTGCAGGGACGCTCGAGTTCCCCTAAGAATGTCCATAGGGCCCTCTCATCTGGTCGCCGACCGGCGGACATTTGAGATTTTTTGCTAGCTGGCGGGGCAGCCTTTCACGTATGGCTAGCACGTTACTTGGGCCCCCTACTAACCAGCGTTGGGCCAGCGGTGCGCCGTGCTTTGGATCCCGCTACCCTCCATAAGTAGTTTCCAGATGCATCAACGTCAGTGTGTATCAGATCGTCCAGATTGTATAAGTGCAACTGATTCGACCCGTCTTCACTAAAGCTACATCAGCGTTAACGTGACGGAAAACGGACGCTTGGTGACTCGACTTCAGCTGATGGTTGTTCCTTACAGCCACGACATGTCTCCCACCATATCACCTGATTAGCACCACTCAGGGGTCACGTGTAGGGATACAGAATTCCAGGTGTTCTCCTACGGACGAAGGAATATCTCGAACATCCTCAGCTAGTAAATTCTTTTTCTATTCCAGTGGCAAATTATATTACCAAACAAAGAAACTACGTCATATCTATCCTTTGTTAATGACAAATTTGAAAATGCTATACGTACATGGTTTCAGTCTATGAATTACCTATTAGTATAAAATGCTAGAGCCGCCAGCATTACCTATTTTCTAAGTAACGAAATTTACCGAATGGATACTCTTATATGTGTGTACTTTAATAGTGTGTGCGTACTCGTTTGCTGGCGACCATTCAGAGATAGCAGGTAGAAAAGGTATATTGATTTTTGAAAAGCTGTATATTTGCAAACGATAATCGATTTTGCTCTTTCTAATGGCATTCAATTAAATTTTTGAGCTCTAAAATATTATTTTAACTAAATAATCGAAAGGTTAAAAAATCTCGAAGCAGTGTCAAACATTTTTTTGAAAATTTTTTGTCATTAATAAATCTCAAACAAATTGACCGATTTTGATCCAATTAACGTTATACGTTATTTCAAATATATTAAACTAGCGACCTGCCTGCGGTTTCACCCGTGGGAATATCGGCATGGTTTATATACTAAAACCTTCAAGAATCAATTTATTTATTAAAAAAAACCGCATCAAAATCTGTTGCGTAGTTTTAAAGATTTAAGCATAAGATAGAGAAAGCGACTTTGTTTTATAGTATATAAGTGATTAAGATTATAGTGATTAGTATATAGTGAGTAAGATTGCTAAAAACAACGTTTTTTTTATATCATAGATAGCAAACGAGCAGATAGGTCTCCTAATGGAAAGAGTCAACCATCGCCTATAGATTATAGTGTTAATGGTACGTTGCTATCTTTTGGGAAGGTCTAATGCCACATGCATAAGTTTACCGGCTACCTTACCCTCCAAACGGGAACACGACAGTGACAAGCACTGACACTATAGCGGCAGGAATAGGTAAGGCGGTGGAACCAGACCCGGGCGAAACAATGCAGAACTCTACAACCTAGTAAATAATTTAGTATTTTAATATTTGAAAAACTGTAAGTTTTTAAAATAATATTAAATTTTTATTTTTGAAATGGCATTCAACGTAGTTTTTTATTTCTAAAATATCGTAGAAAATTAAAAAATGATTGGTTGAAAAATTTCGAAATTATGTCGAAAAACAGTTTTTTCAAAATTTTTCGTCAACGATTACTCCCAAACGGATAAACCGATTTTAATGCAATATTGCATAAGACGTAGTTTTTTAAGAATAGAGTTGATTAGCTTTTGTAATCATTCGGTACATAAATGTGGAAATATTTAAAAAATACTGTTTCGCCAAAAAGTTTTTGGGCTTTTATCAAAATTTCTCAAAATCTCCTGGGGCATCTTGGTCAAAATTTTCAGGAATTCTAAGCTGAGTAGAATCCAGTGGAATGCCATCAACCGCGTTTCGATCAGTCCAGCCGTTCAAAACTTATGAGATGTATATATATACACACATACAGACACGCACACACACACATACATACAGACATACTGACGTCATCGTGAAAATAGTTGTAAAAGGTTCCTAGGACCTCAAAACGTGGAGATCTGCTGAAAACTCGATTTTCGAAAATTGGGGCAAAATCAGTAATTTTTTTTTAAAGTTAAAAATAACGTCACCTAAAGAGGTGTTTCTATTTACCATCTACCTTAATCTCAAAACTGGAACATAATAGGTATTTTCTATTGATAAGCAAAGAAGCTGTTGCGGCTAGAAGATGAAAAGCCAAAGCCGGATAAGATGCCGTATCTTTAAAGCTTGTTACTTGACGCTTATGTTATACTAGCTGCAGCGTGCAGCCCGCTGCATTATACACAGTTTTGGGCGCATCCCGCGGGATCACCTCATTTTTCCGGGATAAAAAGTAGCCTATGTGCTATTCCAGGTCATCGGCTACCTGTGTGCCAAATTTCATTCAAATCCGTTTAGTAGTTTTTGCGTGATTGGGTAACAAACATCCATCCAAACATCTATCCAAACATCCATCCAAACATCCAAACTTTCGCATTTATAATATTAATATAGATTTACTTTAGGTAGTTTATAGCTACCTTAATCTCCAAACTGGAACACAATATTTTCTATTGATAAGCAAAGAAGCTATTACGGCTAGAAGATGAAAAGTCAAAACCAGACACGATGACTTAACTTTGAAACTTTTGACTTGACACTTAACACGTGACTTAATGGGCACAAATTGTGTAATCGTCGTGGAACTGGTAATTTTGTACACAGTTATACATTTTAGTACCTGTTTATGTCGTTATTGTCTACGCTAAATCTATGCTTATACTGTAGAAATATGTAGAAAAAGTAATAAAAAGTATCTTCATGCCCTTATTCCCGAAGATGTAGGCAGAGATACAACAAGTGCACACACGATTAGCCGAAGATACTCATGGCCAATTGCACCAACATTATCTTAGCTTAGGAAAATCCTAAGTATTATGCTGTCACTTTTTATCTTAAAAGAAAGAATGTGACAGCATGTCAATAAAGACTGTCCTAAGACAAGGTTGGTGCAATTAGCCATTAGTCCCACAATGTGGTAGATGCCAAGCCTATCGCCAACCGGGCACATGTCAAATCTCCGGCAAAGTTGTTTAATCTGAAAACTGAAACAGCACATTTTTGATTTGTCCGACCCGGAAATCGAACCTGGAACCTCATGTGTCATGTGACCTCAACACTGGAATCGGACCACTAGACCACAGAGACGATAAAGTAATATGTAAATATAGAAAACTTACATGAACTGTGTGCGGTGCTACTTTTTTGCTCCCAAAACATTTTACATTGAGCAACGTCCATGAAACAATGGTTTTGAAACATCAGTGACGGTTCTCTTGCAACGATACCCGGAACGCCACAAACAGGAGCGTAGGTGTCGGGGCATTTCTGAAAGTGTTTGATGTTTGAATGTGTCAATCGCAGTTTTTCTAAAAAGCCCTAGGTCTATGGTGTCATACTGAGCTGAACTATTGAATATATCAGAATGATTCTTATAAGCGTCGTGGCCCCTGATGTATTTTTATTTGGTCTTGTATTTGGGGTTGCCACCTGATCAGCTTTAGCCGGACATATTTTTTTATTTAATAACATAAGCAAATGGCATTTAATTAATAACATAAGGAAATGGTTTCCTGATGGAAAGAGTCAATCATCGCCTATAGACACCCAAGATGTTAATGGTGCGTTGCTATCTTATGGCGAGGTCTAATGCCACATACATAAGTTTACCGGCTATCTTACCCTCCAAACCCGAACACGACAGCAACAAACACTGACGCTATTGCGGCAGGAATAGGTAAGGCGGTAGTACCAGACTCGGGCGAGACAATGCAGAACTCTACCACCTAGTAGTCACGATGGTAGTGACTCGCAAAGCCAATAGGTCACCTTTTACGACCTGCCTGGCAGAACGACAGTTGGTCTATTCTTCAATAAAGCCCGGAACCACATAGGTTCGTAATCTCTTAAAGGTTACATATTTTAAAGATCTCTACATATTGAGCCTTAAAAACTAGACTACCACAAATGCTAATTGTTGAACACTAATTCAACGTATTCGTTGATAGCAAAAAGAAGACTAGAAAGACTACCATAAGCACTCACTATTTGACACTTACAGAAACAAGGTGAATAAACAATCTATCTCTCTCTAAGTCTATGAAGAGTACTTATTTTTAAACACTTACGATAACAAGATGAAAAACAAAAGACTTACCATTAGACACTTACTATAACAAGAAAAAATACTTCAAGTACTTACTGTTGGACACTTGTGATAACAAGAAGAAAGAGTTGGTACATGATATGTGTCATTAGATATATTCTTTGGAATTACAATCCAAGGCGTAAATACTTTAACTGGTCCAGCGTTTTTTATCCACTTCCTTCTTGTATTTGATATGACTTCTTTAATAGGCAGGTTATAGATATGTGAAGTAGCAAAAAATGCATCAATGGAGTCATTTAGATTAGCATCCTTCCCAAACATTTGTGTATTAACAACTACTATATTTGTTACATTCGATAGTTCGTTATTATTTAAAATGTTATCAATATCATTGATACGTTTGGTAGATTCTTCCGGTTTGCAAATAAATAGATCAGTTACGGTAAAATTTGCGTCTTTTTCGCAATTATATTTTAAGAGGTCGCATTCATTGTCAAATAATCTGACTTTAAAACCTATACCTTCTTGTCTTATACCACAAATCTCCTTAATTTCATTTTCTTTGCAGTGTAAATTGTGACACTGATTATCAATAGTATTTTTATTTAATATGTCATTTAAATCGCTTTTGTGGTGGTTGTTTATAGTAGTGTTAGTTGAGAAGGCTTCAGTACAATATTCTTTATTCACTATTCCGTATGCTGTAATATATTTCCAAAATTCTTATGATTTTATTTACAAATTTCCTACCAAGTTACGATTGTTCATCTTTCGCTTGAATTATTTATTATAAAGCTAACAAGTATCATATTGTATTATACTACTGTATTACACTACTGTGTTACACATAGTGTATGTTTACTGCACTAGCGTTTTTTATGTACTATTTTGATTTGTTCAAATTTTTTATTTATTTTTATTTCAAGTTTTGTATTTGGTGGTATTTTTTTATATAGTCAAATACCTAATAATTCTGTTTTATTTTGTGTTTTATGCTTTATATTTTTATTTTGCTACTGTATGTGTTAATTACTGTAAGTGTTGTGGTGTATGACTTAAATAAAATATTCTATTCTATTATACATATAGGATGATATATAGGATAGGATTATATGGATAGGAAGAAATCAAAATGCTCTCTCGATTAAAAGAGAAAACACCGAATGTGTAAATTATGCGCTGCCATCCTTGCGACAGGGATGTAATGACACTTGAATTAGGTTATCAATCGCTCAACCCTTCAAATTGCAACCCCACTAACACTATTACTAAGGGAACAGGTAAGGCAGAGAAACCAAGCCCTACAATACTCTATAATCTAGAGGTCAAGATTTTGTTTTACGCTAATTCAATAGGTTACAGTTATCTAATTCAAGTTTTCTTCGTGAAAAATTTCATATAAGTTATCCCAAATGGGAATAGTGCTTTTAACTATTCCCATTAATCCCAAATAGGGCTTTTAAAGCGCTATTCCCATTTGGGATAACTTTAATACATATTTCATAATACTAGCGATCGCTTATGGCCGAAATTCGACTTAACATTAAAATAGACTAAACAATAAAATCTCTTAAGTTTGACAATTGTTTTTTTTTATCATAAGATAGCAAACAAGCAAATGGATGGAAACAGTCAACCATCGCCTATAGACACCAAAGATATTAATGGTGCGTTGCTATCTTGTGGTGAGGTCTAATGCCACATGCATAAGTTTACTGGCTATCTTACGCTCCAAACAAGAACACGACAGTGAAAAGCACTGACGCTGTTGCGGCAGGAATAGGTAAGGCGGTGGTACCAGACCTGGGCGAGACGATGCAAATCTCTACCGCGATGATAGTGATTCGCATAGCCAATCGGGCGTCTTTTACGACCTGCCTGGCAGAACGGCAGTTGGCTTATTCTTTAAAGGAGCCCGCAACGAATACGGGGTAAAACTTTAGCCATAGTAATACAATGTCTGGGTCCTTTAAAATTTTACAAAAATTGTTACTTGTACGAGGAGTAATTAATCCTAGTTTTAATTATTTTAAAGATATTTGATTTAATAATATTTTTTTTTAAATTTATCAACATTTAATTTTATCAACGAAAAATTCTGTAACATCGTTATCTTTCAAAATGATGTAAATCTTTGAAGCATTGTGTAGTCAACAAAAGACTTACTCCACGTTTAGACGAAAACGTATAGAAAAAACGACAAAAGAAAGATTAACTTAGCAGATATAAAATGTAAATAGGCGTACCAAAACTGACATAGTTTGCATCCAAACGTGGGTTCAAAGGTCGCCATATCCGACGTGTTTGTATAGTGTTATAATTGTTATGGAAAAATGGCACCTTTTTCAGGATCGTGATTTGCAGCATTCAACTCGTGCTAATGCGTAGATAAGTTCGTAAAAATTTGTTTCATTATATAGGATAGTACCTAGTATTCTTGAAATAAAATTATCTTAACATAGAACTATATTTATTAATTTATTAGAACACTTTATTGGTCAAAATAAGTACAAAAGGCGTAACTTAATGCTACTAAGCATTTTCTCACAGTTTACCTTGTCACAGTTGAGAGAAAAAACTTGGGTGGTGCATAATATAAGAATATATTGCGAATTAAGGTATTATAATCTAATTACAATTAACTAGGTTCCTATTAATAATAATATTATAGCATAAGGAAACAAACTAATTAAATATATATAGACAATGGTCTCACGAACAAACTTTTTTTTGATTAATAACAATAATTAATAACAATTTTTTTTGATTAAAAACAATTTTTATGAACAGCTTCGTTTTGACGAGATTGCTATCTTTTCTATCTTCGAAAAATCTCGAATCAGGTAACTTATAAAGTTATGGGCTTTGAAATTTAATTCGTTGCAGGGGAAAATATTTATTAATAACAATAATTATTTTTCGAATTTTATCCCTTAATTATATTGTGAAAAACACGATGAAACTTTTGTCTTACACATTGAATGATTTTTCTGACGAGTCATCCACTAAGTTTCGGAATTATGAGATTAATAAACTGATATTAATCAATTTAAAAACAACCTAATTTTCTCACAACAGCTTCTTAATTATTATTATAACCCTACCTTATTCCAACACTCTAAAATTTTGTTTTTTATCTTTCGTTATTAGTTACCTGATTCGAGATTTTTCGAAGATAGAAAAGATGGTTGTTCCGTCAAAACGAAGCTGTTAACAAAAATTCAGCTAATTATGAATTAAAAAAAGTTTGTTCGTGGAACCAAGGTCTAATACACACACCATGAACTTATACATACACAACATATATAACCATAAATAGTAGCATTGTATCAAGAATCATTTAACCAAAACCTGTTTTTAGGCAGATTGTTTGGTTTACTTATCGATTCCGGATTCGATTTATTATAATTTTCAACGCAGTGAAACTGCAGAAACCGACTTGTCATTTCCTGTATCTCCGAAACCCTGCATCCGATCTTCACCAAATTAAAATGAAACCACACTGGAAGTATATCATTTCAAAAAAAAAAACAAATTTTCAAAATCGGTTCATAAATAACCGAGTTCTAGGATAATAAATATGAAAAAACACACAGCCGAATTAATAACCTCCTCATATAAATAATGTTTTCTCCGTGTTGATCCCGGGCTACTTTGAAGAATAGGCCAACTGCTGTTCTGCCAGGCATGTCTTAAAAGGCGACCTCGCCACAAGATAGCAACGCACCATTAACACCTTTGGTGTCTATAAGCGATGGTTGACTTTTTCCATCAGGAGACCCATCTGCTTGTTTGCTATCCTACGATATAAAAAAAGCGTTATCGTTTCATATATTGTCTACAGTCTTTCTATATTGAATGTCTCGTTAAAAAATAAAACAAGTGGCCAACGTGTATATAAGAAATTTAACACCAAAGAGGTGTTACATCAGCTACCTCCCAAGCAGCTGAAGCCATGCCGTGGCTAACTTTTATAAATCATTTTTCCCCCGTATTGATCGGACTCCTTTGAAGAATAAACCAACTACCTTCTGCTAGGCAGGTCGTAAAGACGACCGATTGGCTATGGTGGCTACTAGGTGGTAGAGATCTGCATTGCCTCACCCGGGTCTGGTACCATCGCACTCACCTATTCTTTTTTTTTTTTATAGAAGAGGGGGCAAATGAGCAGGAGGTGCACCGGATGGTAAGTGATCACCGCCGCCCATGGACATCCACAATACCACAGGTCTTGCAGTTGCGTTGCCGGCCTTTTAAGAATGAGTAAGCTCTTTTCTTGAAGGCCCCCAAGTCGTAACCGTTTGGAAACACCCCTGGCGGTAATTGGTTCCACAACAAAGTAGTGCGAGGCAAAAAGTGTCGAGAGAAACGCACAGTTGTGGATTTCCAGACATCGAGATGGTGAGGATGGAATTTCAAATGTTGACGCGATGTCGTAATAGTAATAATAATATTCCTGCCGTAATAGCGTCAGTGTTTGTCACTGTCGTGTTTCGATTAGGGTAAGCTAGCCGGTAAACTTATGCATGTGTCATTTGACCTCGTCACATGATTGTAACGCACTATTAACATCTTTCGTATCTTTAAGCGTGGTTGACTTTTTCCATCAGGAGACCCATCTGCTTTGTTTACTATCTAGTCTGCGCGACAAGTTGAAAATCGTCTAAAATAGAGATACTGCTCTTAAAATTATGTGCGATATCCGGAATGACGCTTAGAAAAATGTACTTAAAGCGTGTATTAGCACATAAGAAAATAATAAAAATAAAACAAGTGGTCAACGTCTATAAGAAATTATAACACCAAATAAGTGTTGCATAAGCTACCTCCCAAGCAGCTGAAGTCATGGCGTCCCGTGTCCAGCTTTTATAAGACTTTTCCCCCTTATTTATTCGGGCTCCTTTGAAGAATAGACCACCTTCTGCTAGGCAGGTCGTAAAAGGCAACCGATTGGCTATACGTGTCACTGCCATCGTGACTTCTAGGTGGTAGAGTTCCGCAACGTGTCGCCCGGGGTATTTACTACCACCGCCTTACCTATTCCTGCCGCAATAGCGACAATGTTTATCATTGTCGTGTTTCGGTATAGAGAGTAAGGTTGCCGGTATACTTTTACATGTGGCATTGCTATCCCGCCACACGAATAGCAACATATCATTAACATCCTTGGTGTCTACAGGAGATGGTTTTTCTTTCCATCAGAAGAGCCATCTGCTTGTTTGTTATCTAATGATATAAAAAACCTGTCTACAATTAATATTAACTCTGAACGCCACATGCTTAACGCCATAACGCCATATTATTAAAAGTGTTTCAAGTTTTGTATGATTTAATAACGAATTAGTTTGTTTGAAATTTTAAGCAAATTTAAGCAAAAACAATTATTTTACTATTACTTCCTATTATTAGTTACTATTAATTGTATAGGCTAGTGAAAGCCGAGTGTAGAAATAAATTATAAATCGATGTGAAAATCGAGTGTAGAAATAAGTTGAAAATTAGGAAAATCTAAAAGTGTACGCCGCAATGTTTTTTAATTTTATATTATTTATTACAAAAAAAAACAGATCCGAATGAAGTGATTTTCAATAGGAATCTATTCTGAGTGGATTAAATAATATTGATAATAAAATAAAGTGAATTCATAAAGCTAATCAATCTGTTTCGTGTTTACAGACATAATATAATCAATTGACAGCCAGCAACATTTTTTTTAAACGAAAAATTAGAGTAATTAACTCTCTTCAAAGGCATAAAGTTACACAGTATTTGAAGAATTAAGGTTTCTCTTTATAAACATATATTTTTTATATCAAATTAGTGTATGAATTTAATACTGAGTGTGACTGAAATTGGTTGAGCCATACATTTACTTTCAACCGATTATAATGCACAGCCGCGCGGTGGCGTGCAATAGAGCCAACGACACTTTGTAGTACTTTGTATAACATTTAAATCTACTACATTCCCCTCTATATAACACTCCTGGGTAGTTCTACCCTGTGTTGGTCCGGGCTCCCTTTGAGGAATAGACCATTTGCCGTTCTGCCAGGCAGTACGTAAGAGGTGAACAATTGGCTATGCGAGTCGTAGCATCTAGTCATCTAGTTGTCAAACTAGGTGGTAGAGTTCTGCATTATCTCGCCCGGGTCTGGTATCACCGCTTTACCTATTCTTGTCGTAATAACGATTGTGCTTGTTATTGTCATGTTCTGGTTTGGAGGGTAAGGTAGCCGGTAATCTTATGCATGTGGCGTTCAGAGTTAAGACCTCGTCACAAGGATAGCAACGCACCATTTACATCTCTGGTGTTAGTGAGCGATGGTTATCTCTTTCTATCAGGAGAGCCATCTGCTTATTTCCCATCCTATAATATCTATACATATATTAATACGAGAAGGAAAACTTTAGATCCCTTTTTAAAACAATTGTGCGAACGATGGAGTATGAAACACAGTTAAAGTTTACATCGTAAAAGACTACAGAAACTTAATACTTTTTAAATAAAATACATTAGAAATATATTAAATCAATAAAAATAAATTACACATACTACATTCATGTGACATTCACGATAAGATACACACATATATAACGTACTATTTTATTTACGGCTAAGTTTGTTGTCAAATTTAAAAGAGATTTTATTGTTTAGTTTATGGTCGATTTTCGGCCACACGCGATCGCTAGTTTGTATTAAACCTCCCCTTTTAATTTAAGACGGTTCACAATGCAAAGGTAATACTTAGTGAGAAAGATATTAAGATTTATGAATTTACAGCAATCGTGACATCGACATACCAAGTTCTTCATCGACACTGCATCCAAATTTTAATAAATCGCACTCAGATTCGAATAATCTTAATCGATATCCGGTTCCTTCAATTCTCATTCCACACACACTTATTCCATCTCTATAACAGTTTAAGTGAGAACAAAATTCGATTTTATCATTTTCTTCTTTTAAATAAACTCCTTGAAAAAAAGTATGACCAAAAGAAATACCATTGCATAATATTCTTATGAAAGCTATTACTATTTGCTTTATTGCAACAATTTTAATTAAAAAATATTTCATTATTCACGAGAGACTCGTAGAGTCGACTGTTGAATTTAATAACTCAAACTCTACGATTGATTTGAGTTAAGAATATTTTAATCAACTGCCCGTAGTCGAGTGGTTAGCTACATTGACTACGCAATCAATGAGGCTCATGTTCGATTCCTTACAGGGACATGCATTTGTGTGATGAGCATAGATATTTTGGTTTGGGTGTTTATTAAACATATAACTGTGTTTATGTCTGTATTTCTATGCATTAGTATTGTTGATTAGCACCCATATCACATGCAAATAATTTGCGCACTTCGGGGTTAAATAAATCAATTAATCGTACAGTACAGTACAGTAATATTATTATTTTACTGCATTATTAATGTAGTGAAGCTAGCACTCGTATTAATCAATTAAAACAAATATTTACGTTATATCTTTGTCTATAAGGTCTTGCCATCTCTTTATATACAGCTGTGTTAGAAAGAGATGGTAATAATATATAATATAATAATCTAATATAATAATCTTCTGTTGACATAATACAATAATCTTTTGATGACAGCAGTATTTAATATTTAGTTTCAATTAGGTATTAAAAGTGTTGCCTCCAGATATAATACAGCTTCACGATAAGTACATTAAGTGACAGCTCCGTCACGTTTATCGAGTGGTTAGCGAGCTTGACCACAGAACTTGACAACACAATAAATCAGGTTTAGGTTCGATTCCCAACAGCGACAAGGGTTTGTGATATTTAAATTTCTGCGTCAAGATGCTACTTATATATATTACATGGATATGAAATTTACGTTTTTTTTATATCATAAGATAGTAAACAAAGCAGATGGGTTTCCTGATGAGTCAACCTCTTAACAGATTTTTCACAATATGATTATTGTGAAAAAGGACAAGTGTATTAATTGATTAATATTGTATTGAAATCAATTTTCAATCTTAACCCGAGGATAAAAAGCTAAAGAAAAGATATATTCATGCACGTCTCCCCGAAGAGGTAGGCAGAGGTACAACGTGTGCATCCACGATTAGCCGAAGATACGTCTTAGTTCCACAACGTGATAGGTGACCAACCGGGCACTTTAAATCAAAAATGTGCTTTTACAATTTTCTAATAAAAACAGCGTTTTTTTTTAAAAAAGCAACGTTGTTTTTATTCGAAAATTGAAAAAACACATTTTTGATTTGTATGACTCGGGAATCGAACTCCGCGGGTTTGTCTGAGAGAAAAAATTCGGAAAATTTATTCACCGAGTTTCTACCGCAAATTCTACGTGCCTGCGGTAAGTCCAATATTAATCCAAATTTTTGAAGGTTAATTAAATATAAAAAAAAATATTTCGAAAATCGATGTGAGACCAGGAACTTCCAGATTTTAGAAAAACGAAACTATTATTATTATCTTAGCAAAACGTTAAAAATGTGTTTTTCTTTATAAGATCCACTTTAATTTTAATACCCATTTTTCCTTGAAAACTTTTTTGCAAGAAAGCTACCATAAATAAAAATTGATTTATATCAATATTAGGCTTTAAGAGCGAAGTAGTGGCGCGAGATGGATCTTGAGTTGCTACATATTATAGGTAAACCGTACTATGTAATAGGTAGACCAGAAAATATGATGTAAAATTTTAGTAGATAACCTATTTGTTCTGTGTAGATAACATTGACAATAATAAAAATCGTGTTTTTAATAAATCAAGAAAATTTTAAACAATTTTTCTTGTAAGTACTAAAAAATTTAGTCTTAGAAACATGTTTTTGGTTTTGGTTTTATTTTCCTGCGCCCTTCTAGACGAAAGCCTGACGACGCCTTTGATGGGAATATAATGTTTAGGTAAAAATACTCTGGCTTTTTTAGGTTAGATAATCCATACTTCCATACTATAAACACACTAATATTATAAATCGAAAGTAACTCTGTCTGTCTGTCTGTCTGTTACGCTTTCACGCTTAAACCACTGGACCGATTTTGATAAAATTTGGCATAAACATAGATAAAACGTTGAGAAAGGACATAGGCTACTTTTTACCGCGGGAAAATATCTCTTTCCCACGGGAAATAAAATTAATCGGAAGATCGGATAGCGTAAAGCGTAATGTAGTTCACATTAACAAGATGTTGCTGCACGAAAATATATCGCGCTAACGTATTGAAACACCTATATATTTAATTAAAATATCTTTCTTAAAATATTTTCTTTTGTTTGTTTGTTTGTTGATTAAACGCACTAATATCTGGAACGATAAGTTGGATTGAAAAAATTTTCTTTGTGTGTGATAGTTACATTCATGAGGATTTAGGAAGATTATAGGACTTAGAGGTTATCAAGCATTACGTTATTAAATTACAATTATTCTTGGTTTAGTCAAAATATCGATATTTGTAAACTAAGTCGGAAGAAAAGCGCTATCGAACTGCTGTATCCGCGTGCGCTGGCGTAATGGATAAGTATACGTAAGTACAATGTTCTACAAATATATTGATTTTAAGTAGATCTACAAAAAAGTCCGCGACACTATATATCTATCTCTTATAACAACAACTTTTGAGGAATTTTGAGTCGAAAAATTGTTGAAAATTAAAAAAATATATATATATGAAAATTAATAGATGAATTTTGAGCAGTAGGATTATTATACGCAGGTGTACGCAGGCATATTAATCCTTACTAACGAAAAGTACCTATTTCATCATCACGAAAATCTTAGGAAGGTAAACTTTGGCTCTTATACCAAGTTATTGGAATGCATAGTTTAAGAAAAATTGTAAAATGAAAATAAATTATAATTCAACAATAGTAGGTATTTACCGAAAAGCTGTGCGAGAAGAGGCGCGCTACTCACCGCCGAGCATTGCCGAGAAGAGCCGAACTATGAATGCGTTGGCTTTACTATACTTTTTAAGGTTGTTGTACTATACATTCAAAGTTTAAAACGGGACCCTATTATTAAGACACCACTGTCTGTCCGTGCGTTTGTCTGTCTATCTATCTGTCCGTCACCAGGCTGTATCTTATAAACTATGATAGACAGTTCAAATTTCCACAAATGATGTATTTATGTTGCCGCTATAATAACTAAAACTAAAACAGAATAAAATAACTATTTAAGGGGACCCCCATACAACAAACGTGTTTTTTTTTTGCATTTTTTTCGATCTTTATAATGACAACTGATAGACGTTTGAAATATCCACAGAATAATTAAATAATCACTTTAAAAATAAATAATTAAAATAAAATAAATATTTAAGGAGGCTCCCATACAACAAACGTGATTGTTTGCCATTTTTATAGATTATGGTACGGAACCCCCCGTGCGCGAGTTAGACTCGCACTTAGCCGGTTTTTTTATTCTGCGGCCCGCGCGGAGTAGACATGTGACCGGCTCCTTTCGCAATAGACTTCTTTGATACGAAACGTTGGATTTTCCTTCTTTGAAAAAAATCACTTTATTTGTAGTAGTTGAATACTCTATCTATTTTGTCTATTTTACGGTATTGTTGAGGGATACATGATCCTTCGCTTTGGCTTGAAATGTGTCTAATCCGTTAGTAAATAGGTGTAAGTGCTGTATTTGTACAGTTACTTAATAAGGATTTGTAGTTATGATAGTATTAAATCTTGTTTTAAATCTTCTCCATTGTGGAAATTGTAATTCTTGAAGCTGTATATCAAAATGAGCAGTCATTTAGGTGGAGGAAGCACAAATTTTCTAAACAAGATCATATTGATTGGTTAGTGGTTAGGGAAGTTCCTGAATCAGGCAACAAAAAAAATACATAGATAAAGACCTTCGTGAAATCGTAACCAACATTAAAGATTTGATCTTTAAATTGTACCCGGATATGATAGATTTACCAAAAAAAAAAAATCAATTGATGTGTGAAAGGCAATTTTATCTGCGAGAAATGCAAGCGTTGACGCCATCAGTCATAAAATAAAGGCCAATTACCAGGCTACCCATCCACCTCCACATTCTTTAAAATTAAAAATCGGCACTCCTATTGTTTTATTACGAAATCTGACACTGCCAAGTCTATGTAATGAAACTGGTCTTCAAACAAAATTTCTTCGAAACAATGTCATAATTGTTATAGTTTTGACTGGACCAGAATTCGGGCAAACCGCGCCCCGCAGTAGTGAACCTCGGATTCCCATGATACCCTTGGATTTACCTTTTAATTTTAAAAGGATGCAGTTTTCTATAAAGGTATCGTTTGCAGTCGCTATAAATAAAGCACAGAGTCATTCAGGTATGTTTTAATAAATTTAAGATAATGCTGTTTTTCTAATGGCCAATTTGGTATAGCTGGTCGCTTTAAATCTACATCCGGGTGCGGCATATGAAAATAAGACCAAAATCATTGTATATACCGAAATACTATAACTACTATCAGTGATTTCTTCCAAATTATACGCGGGTGAAACCGCGGGGCACAGCTAGTTATAAATAAAGTCATTAATTAAAAGATGTAATTCTCATAAAAATTCTTTCCTAACAGTATTACTAGGTAGTATAACTTTGCGAGCCCTTACAAAGCTCTGCTTGTTGCTAGTAAATTACTATTAATTATGCTGAATGTGAAAAAATCACAATTTTCTACGTGGTTGTGTAAATTTACTGACGTTAATTATAATGCATTTTGCAAAACCAGCAATTCAAAATTGTTGCTCTGATTTGCATTCATTAATTTACTTTTTGCTTGCATCAATTAGGTATAGAGCATAGCAATTCAGAAAAACCTAAATTATTTTATTTGTTTTGAGAAGTTATAATAATAAAATATGATGAATATCTCAGGTACTTATTTACTACATTGCTATTCGTGACTTGGAAAATTATTCCAGCCTGTAGCGTCCGCGAGAATTAATGATCAAACTAGTGTTATATTTCTGTATTTTTTTAATGTCTGAAATAGTATTAGTGAAATTTGGCAGAGGTAGTTTAGGACTCAAGGAAGGTGAAAAATCACAAGGCGCAGAACGTTGCTATATTATCACATCCCCCGTGAATTACTCAGTAAATAAAGATAAAATCTCTATTTATACAGAAGCCCATATTACATAGACTAGTATATATTATGTAATATTATGTGTTTAGTATATTTTAATAGTATTTGTCGATATTTATAAGATCGCGCAGAAAAAAGTGGTCACACTGTGTCATTTGGCTTTGGCAATTGACATGACCAAGGAACTTATATACGATAACTGGAATTGTTACGAAGCAATATTTGAAAAATAAAAATTTACTTTATTTCCTTACTAATAAAGTAGACATTTGTTTCTTACTTAACAGAGGAGAAAAACGTTCTGAGCGAGACAATGGCAAGAGTGGATGTTGTCCTTTTTCAAGCTTTACCAAATTGCCAGTGTAAATAAAACTATCTGATGGTAGATTTTTATATATTTGGTAATTGTTAAATCCCTTTTATTTATACACGTCGATAAATACATTAGCATAAAATGTATTGTAATTAACACAGTGAGTTCTAAAATGTGCTTCTTTTAATTATTACGTAATTACTTATGCAATGAAAAAACTGTTTCTCAAATTAGTAGAATTACTTAGTAGTAATTTGCAAACTACGCATGGCCGCACTTATATATGGCGATTGGAGCTTTATTTAGTAGAAAAGAGACGCACTCCACCCATGTCGTGGTACCCTTTGGAACGATTTCGAAGCGTGTGTGAATATTCCGGGTAGAATGTAACTTTCTTGGACATGAAATTTAGCAAGCACAGATTATTTGTATATAATAGAGTACCTATATAGTATATTGTTCTGACTTCTGTGATGTATAAATTGCGTCGTTGCCAGAATGTTACTTTTGTAACATTGTGTGTTACTTTTGACCCTTTCATGTTACTTCCATGTTACACGACTAAAATGTTACTTTTTTTATTTAGGACTTATTAAAATTATTTATATTTTTCATCAAATAAAATTGATGTGATCGAAAACGAGGTTTTTGAAGTGAAAACTTCTTTAGGCGCGTTGAGCGTTTTGGTAGAGGGTAAAATCCTCGGTTCGCGTCACCGACATGCTAATGATAATAGTATATCTATAGCTATGTTTTGCATATAGTTTTAATTACTCTCAACTTAATAGTTCCGTTTTCACTTCTATCGGCAGTCCCACGACTGCTACTGTTTTTTTTTTCATAAACTGATTAGTTATCTTTAGTTATATGGATTAAATGGATTACCAGTCAATTATTTGATCAAAAATTATTACGATTCTTTTGAAACTTATCTAATGGGACAGAAATTTTTTTTTAGCTTTTGTATAATAAAGTGTCATAATTATTATAGTATTAGTGTCATTTTCCGCATGAAATGATGAAGTATTACTTTTCTCGTGAAAATGTTACTTTTTGAGCGGTCTCCTGTTATATTTGACTACCTGTTACTGGCAACACTGATAAATTGGGAAGTGGCAACCAACTGGCAAGGTCAAATTGAATTTCTTTATTTTCCAAGAAATTTATTATGATTTATGTGTTGCACAATATTAAATAATTAACGTAATGTGTACCTGAGCTCAGTGATTGTCGTAGAACTTAGGTTAACAACAATTTAGAGATCATGTAAGCGATATATGAACATGTAAAATCAGTAAATTATAAGTAATTGTAGTTACTAGTTACCCAATTTTTAGTCTAAGGAAAAAACATAAAAAATGACGACAAAAACGGAGATAATAAGACCTAAAATAATTAAAGTGTATGAATTGGATGATTATGAAAGACTGGTTAAAGGAATTCAAGTGGCATCCTGTATGTTAACTGAATCCCATCAAGTTGGTAAGTTAATTACTAAATATTTGTAGGTTAGATTGCCCAATTTGAAGCTCTTGAAAGGAAAACTAGACACTCGTACTCTAAAGTATCTGTATTATGCTATTGTTTTTATATACATTTTGCTTTTGAAATTCTTTTTACTGTACCCTAGTCTAAAGACCTAGTTTAAAAACAGTAATAATAGTGCCAAGTCCTGCCTATGATTAGAAACTTGGAATAGGCAAAACATTCCAAAAATTTACTATATAGCAGTCATAATAAATAGTAATGACTCATTTGGCCATACTTGTCATTATATCAAGTTTTTGATGGTGTATAAAATAGCATAGAAAATTAGTTAATAGTTAACAACAATATCCCTACTAACAGTATCTATTCTTAAGTAATAATCAAGCAGTTGTGGGTAATGAATACATATTTTGCTAAATCCCTCAGAGGGGCAGAGAGAACTAATTGTTATATTTCATAATTCAGGTTAATTTATTATTACATATTCAAATTAATTTATTGACCTCTTAGCTCCAGTCAGTATGATCGTGCCGTTGTTAAAGTAACATTTAATTTGCAGATTAATATATCACATCAATGAAATTGCAATATATGTATTGTTTATTAACAACTATGATTTGCAGTGTCAACCATATTCCAATGATGTTGACAGTAGTAGTAGTAGTTGACATTTTTTAAAACTGACCAAATCCAAATGAAAATAATTAGGAATGATTTATATGTGTGTATATAGATCTTTTTTTCCAGTTGATGAAGAGAGTGTACTTAAACGATTAAACGCCTTAACCCTTAATGGAGCTTCGGATGGGAACTGTTGTTCTTGCTGTGGTGTTGGGCCCTTTGAATCCAGGGCACAGCAGACAGCACACTACAAACACCATTGGCACATACACAATTTAAAAAGAAAGTTATTTGGGAAATCAGCATTAACCCTTGGACAATATGATGCTAGACAAGGTAAAAAATACTTTATATATAAAATATTTTTACCTGCTTCAATTGTTTTTAGCTGAAAATATAACCTAAAAGTAACTAAACGGTTAGAATAGAAATATGAATCAATTAGATACTTTGCAGTTGAAATAAATAATACAATCACTTGTAATACATATTAGGCATGTGTGAATGCCTTGAACACCAAAGACAAAATGAGCACGATGAACACAGGTGCAACGCCTTTTACAGATGCAATTTTGCTAACAATATCCTATAAACTATAACACTATTTTTTGAGACGGCAGATTGAAACAAATTATGGCAGCTCAACATGAAAATATATGTAAGAGCTGAAAGGGTATTGTCCATTACAGGCTATATGGTGACCTAGTGTTTTTTTAAAAACCATTTTTACCAAAAATCATTATTTTATTTTTAAAACACGATGGTACTATTTTAAGAACTGGAATTTAAACTTAATTAGAAAATAAAATAAAAAGTTATTAACGTTAATTTTTCAATTCTAAAGTCCCATTGCGGCATAGGTCTGTACCACGTTGATTGTAGAATTTGATCGATTTTAACATATAATCGATTTGCATTGGTGTCGATTATAATATCGTACATAACATACCTAAACATGCACATTTGTTTCTTTTCTTGTTTTCTTGTATATTCTGCTTTTATTTACAGACTTTTATTTATAGATAAAACATAAATAACTAACAAATACTAAACTAATAAAATACAATCATGAAAATAACGAGTTTATTTAATAAGCGAATAGATACATTTTGCACGTTATAAGCAGTAAAAGTACTTTTTTAATGTAATTGATTATCATCTGTTTTAGACAAAATGACTGAAGCACTATTTTCTAGTTAAATAAAGTAGTATCGGATTATTTGTACAAATCGATTGTTTTTGCAATCTCAATTTGAGATGGGTGCTATAATCGAATGACTTCACTAATATTAACATTGATAGTCTATTAACAGATTCGGTAATCGGGAGCCCAAGTCATTTTTTGGATGTTACATGGAACAGATCTTTTTTTGTTCTAGTGGTATGAGTTTTGACGCATTATTGATATAGTGGTAATATTAAGTTTACATATTTTAGTTTCTTAAAAATACATAGAAAAACAAATAAAAAAACATAAAAACAAATGATTATAATATGA
Source organism: Apodemia mormo (assembly GCA_036924255.1). Taxonomy (NCBI): domain Eukaryota; kingdom Metazoa; phylum Arthropoda; class Insecta; order Lepidoptera; family Riodinidae; genus Apodemia; species Apodemia mormo. The sequence goes on along the minus strand of JAUPFN010000012.1, from coordinate 32,345,058 downwards.
AAATATATTTTTTCTTATATTTTTACTTCTTCAACAAAAAGAATCAAGCTCCATTAACCTTACTATCTTGTGAATTTAGTGATTTGTTTAATTTATATGTCTGTTTTAAATATCTTATCATTCACACTATTAGTTTGCTAGCCGGTTTCAATTTATATCGATCTCATTCGCGAATTACGATTCTTAACTAAATTAACAACTAAGAACGTATTTGTCCAATCGAATCATCCCGAGACGAGAAATTATAAAAATTAATCGAATGATTTCGTTAGGTGTCATATTCACCCACCGCTACACTAATAAGCATGTGTCAAAAATTGACATTAAAGGAATAAATAAACAGTAAACACGAAACAAACACGAAATAACAAATAACAATAGCTTATTTTCAATTTGCGATCTAGTATTCGGTTAATGTAAATGATTTTCCGGTTCTTTTACTTGTCGTTTTGAATTGTTAGTTATCAACCGCTGCAAATGATGAGCATTTTTTACTTTTGGACTTGTAATCTGTTTGTAATTTTGACCCTGGCGTTATTTTAAACACTAAATCCACCGACCCATCGGACCTGGGCATGTTATTGGATTTGGATTCAACTGTGTCTGCGCCTTCTGTTAATTCAACTAACAATTGATGGGATTGATGTTTTGCATCGCAGGAGACGAAATCTGGAGCTTCTCGTAGTTCGATAATTATCTATGGATTGATCCCCATGTGGTAAGGCAATTTTTATTAAGATTACATTATTTTAGTATAACAGGGCAAGATCTTTGTAATATTGTGCTTATATATAATATAAGTGTGACAAGCAGTATATGTTCACTTTGCAGGTGACAAATCAAAGTGTCAATTTTACTGGATGTTGGTACTTCACAACTCAACAATTCTAAAATCCAGCACAAGTGAAGAACATCCTCGACAGTTGTGTGGGAATTGTATGTCAATATTACACAGTAAAAATCATGTTCTCAATGCAACTACACCAAGAACAATACACATAAGAATTGTGATTAATGAATGGATATAACCTTGTCAGGTAAATTAATAATAATCTTGACACATTCATCTAAACATACCTTGTACTATGTGTACTAAATATATAGGATAGTTATATATTTTGTAGAACTCTTTCACACACATAAATATATTTTATCCAACTGTTATTTTAAACAAAGACCCTTAGCTTCATAGTAAGGAGCTGAAGTCAACTATTGAGATAGCATTAATAATTTGAGTTTGTTTGTTTGTACATCTTCAAAAATACCAATAAAATGGAAATAAGTGTGCAGTTAGTAATGACTATAAAGAGCATGGGGACTATAAAAGTATAGGTTTGTTAATAAAGATATTCCGAGTAAATACTTACTGCTAGTTCCGAGTAATTACCAACTATCTAGGTAGTTAGTTTGATTACACACAAACATGTCTCACATTTTAAAAGTTAATAATTATATTTTTAATGAATTTTATCTGATGAAAATTCAAATTGTTACAGATCCATGAAACAGATCACATTTGCTATCTATGTTGGCTCCCTGTAAATAGAATACCCGTTTCTGGAGTCCCAGCAAATCCAGTACAGGTTCAGGAATTATGGTTCCTGTATTAGAGAGATATGTAGATCAAGCCAGCAACTTACTTGAAGAAATAAGCATATAGGCAATTGCACATTCTCAAGGGGAAGAATACAAAGCGACCACATAAGCTATAATATATATTTGTATTTTATATAATAATGATATATTAGACAGAAATGTTTTATTACAATATTGTTGCAATCATCATGTGTAGGAAGAACGTAGGTTGCTCACGTAATGACCATTATCTGGTATTTTGTTTGGACAAGGCATGATAATTATATACAGCCCCCTGCCTAGTTCTTATAAAGTATATTAATAATCTAAGATGATTTATAAAACCATTACAATTCCTTATGTGAGTTTTATTTTAGAACATAATAACTTTGTTTGATTTTGTGTTAAAATCTCATGATATTATGATATGCTTCAATATATAAACATAATACAACATGTGTATCATATTATAAATGTAAATAATTGACATCATAATAGAAGAATTTGTTTTTAGCATGTTGATAATTATAAATAAATACACTTCTGCCACACCAAGACTACAACTTTTACCATGCTGAATATGACATATTTTTACATTTTCCTGTTATTTCTTTATTATAAATAATTTTGTTTAGATATCAAGCATACAAAATACTAGTTAATAAATAGCTGAGTTAATGGTCACATGTAGCCGAACAGTCCATACAAAGTGGTCGATTCCCTTTCGTTTTAACAACTAAAAGATGTTAAATACTCAATTTAATTAACTCCAATTAATTTAAAGCTATTGATGCCAGGATATAACTTGATATACCAAGAAGGAGTTTGGCCGAATAAACACTTGAATCAATTTTATATGCACAGTATAAATTTTGGGCAGAGTAATGCCCCAAGAAGCGATAGAATTACAATGAATCAAAACCATGTTATGCCCTTCTATTTACACTATCCTCATTTATATTTGTCTATTGTTGTTCATAATGACGTCATTATCACACAATAACAGCTGCATAAATCACACAGGTGCGCAACAAATGGCCAACTGGTACTTGTCGTTAAGTGCATTTGCTATTTATTTAAAAAAATGGCCAAGTGCGAGTCAGACTCGCACACAAAGGGTTCCGTAAAAACCGTATGAAAATTTTAAGCGTCTACCTGTTACTGTTATAAATATTGAGCAAAAAAATACGAAAAAACGTTTATTGTAGGGAGACCCCCCTTAATATTTTCATGTTTTTAATTTCTCATATATGTTGTTATTTCGGCAACGGAAGTACATAATTTGTGAAAATTTCAGCTTTCTAGCTATGACAGTTTATGAGATATAGCCTAGTGACCGACAGACAGACAGGCAGCAGAGGCTTCGTAATAGGGTCTCGTTTTTACCTTTTAGGTACGGAACCCTAATTACTCATCTTAAACCCTAAAGTAAGCCTAAACCTTAAACCTTAAAATTCATTTATTTTTATATTTAATTTATTTCATTACTATCAGTACATTATTATCAGTAATGAAACAGTAGTGCAATTAACAAAAGTAAATTAAAAATATGGCCAATACATTGATATAAAAAATCCAAGATGCACAGTCGCGAACAAAACTGTCACTCAAAACTGTCCTTAATTTCACACAAGTAGTTATAGATATGGCAAAAATATATGTTTTTGCATATCCTATCTTAAACGCAAGACTTATAGTTGTTTTTACAAAGCAATGTAGGAAAAGTAATAAAATTGACAGTATCGCAACCGATGTGATTCTATATGAAATGAGCGCACAATTTAAAATATTGCACTCAATTTTAGAGGACGTTTATGAGACACTGATTGTGTATCTTGTGTTTTTTATGTCAGTGGGCCAATACAAGATAATATTATTTTAATTATAAAAACAGTGATTGAATTAGGTAATTTTTGAAAATAAAATATCCCTATTGAAATGTATCTACTAAAATATTATCATACACCATATAAGCATTATTACAAATTTGTTTCAATCATATAACTATTTTAAATCTAATCATCAAATGTTAAAATGTATTGAATATGTAGCCATACTTAGTACCTACCTTTATCCAATCTGGTATTCGATTTATTAATGTTGTGTGTTTTAAATATAAAGAAACATGTCTTAGGTATATTGTAGGTCTATGACTTACAATAGTATTGTGCCATACTTTTATTGTGCAATAATATTGAATACCCCCTTTGATTCCAAACGTTCAATAAATTCACTCAATAAAATTGACAAACTAGTCTGGTCAATATTTTTGTGTGAGTAACATGTCTGACGACGAAATTTTGGCAGCAACTATTTTGGTGATTTTGTTAAATAAATTCTTGCTCGCCATTTTGCTAAAATTTACGACATGACCATACATTAAACACCATGACTGACCGAATGTGACCGCTCCAAACTCTGAAGTGAAAAATATGGTGCAATATTAAGCCTACACAGTGCAAGAAAAAAATATTGCACAATAAAAATTAAACCTGCTCAAATTTTCATTAACCCTAAAGGTCAATAATATTGCACAATATGTAATATTGCGAAATATTATTGTAGGTCTATGTGGCGCCTTAATAAAGTAAATAATAAATGCAGTAAAACTGCAAAAACCGACTTCAAACCACCTACATCTCTGGAAACCTGAGTCAAATCTTCATCAAATTTATATGAGATTAAATTGGAAATGTAAACAAAACCCTCTTTAAACAAAGAGCAAATAATTTGCAAACCTGCCTATATATGATAGAGTTACGCCCGAACATACATAGAAAATATATAAAGAGAACCACCTTCTTAATGGGAAGTTGGTTAAAAAGTTTAATACTTTTTGAAAACTTCTACATATGGATGTCATCAAGAATAAAGATGTAACTGATCCAATGTATCTGAATGCCTAGGGACCATCCAGAAAGTGATTAAATTAAAACAATTTTATCACAATTTCTTTTTAATATATTATTTTAAAGAGTCAAGTTTCGAATTTTATTTTTAATTAACTCTTTTAAAACTACAAACCAATTTTCTGATAAGCAAACCAGATTTTTTTAAGAAAGATAGAAGAAATAAGTTCTGATAGATAAAGTATTCTTAGCAACTGTTGTTATCAAGTGCATTTGTATATTTAAGTAGGTATGTCAATATTTCTTCCTACCCTCATTTGAATCCTCAAAAATTTTAGACTGAAAAATGACATAACAAAGCTGAAAACCTCTCCCTCCCTCCCTCTTGCCACACAATCTCTTGGAATTGTGTGCCGTTAGTTACTACTACAATTTTGTGATAATTCAAGTGACTATGAAACTGTCTTCAGCATGTCGTCATTAAAAACCAAGTGGTTAGAGAGTGCACGAAATATAACCTCTCTTCTATATTAAAAAAGTCTGTGATTAAGAAGAGTTCACATTTAGCTTTTGAAATATTAATTTGTATGTATAACATCTTGTCTAATCTTTTTTCAGATTCAAGTGTATCAGAAAGTGATTCAGATACGGACAACAATACTTCAACTCCTGCTAGTGAACTTTTTGCTGCCGCCACTCGCCATTGTAAAGCCTTTTTCTCTAATTCTGCCGGTCAAGTTTTCTGCATGTATAGGTGTATACTCCACCACAAAAAGGTAACTTCATTTTGGTAAAATGAAAAAAAAAGTATTGGCAGATTCATAATAAAGATTTTCAGTTGCAATATCTGTAACTAAAATCCATATTAATATTATAAATGCGAAAGTTACTCTGTCTGTCTCTTCTTCACGCTTAAACCACTGAACCGATTTGGATGAAATTTGGAAAAAGGTAGTTGGAGACCCGAGAAGGATATAGGATAGTTTTTACCCTGAAAATCCCACGAGAACAGGAAATATGCGGGTAAAACCCCGGGACTGTCTATCTTTTGAACCATGCTAATAATAAGTATAAGTGTACAATAAAGTATTAAATAAATGAAATAAAATAAGAAGTAATTTAGGCTACTTTTATTTTAGAAAATTTTCCACATGGTCGAAGTCACGGGCACAACTAGATTAAAATAAATTTGACTCTTCCTGCATTATTTCTTATATTTCAGAAGACTAAAGATTAAAAATCAATTCTTTGCAACATAATGTAATTGTTTGTCAAGGCTTGAGGAGTTTGTTTGTCAAGTTTTGGTTATTTTTTTTATATAATAAGATACCAAACAAGCAGATGGGTCTCCTGATGGAAATAGTCAACCATCGCCTATAGACACTTTACCGGCTTCCTTATACGACATGAACACGACAGTGACAAGCACTGACACTATTGCGGCAGGAATAGGTAAGGCGGTGGTACCTGACTGGAGACAATGCAGAACTCTACCAACTAGTAGTCACGGTGGTAGTGACTCATAAGGCCAATCGGTCGCCTTTTACGACCTGACTGGCAGAACAGCAGTTGGCCTATTCTTCAAAAGAGCCCAGGACCAACACGGAGAAGGGGTTAGTCTCAAAGATTCAAGTTAAATATGTTAATAACTATTATAACATTGATATGAACTTGTTTCATTTATATAATAAATGAAACATATTATTATTTAACCATTTTAACCACCATTAACACATTTAATTAACCTTACTGTTTAAAAATGTCATTTTTTAAATATTAACTATAATTTAAATATTCGGTAATTATTCGGCAAATCAACCGAATATTTGGCCGAATGAGAACATAAATATGCCGAATATACCGAATACGAATATTCGGCGAGCATTCGGCGCACCTCTAATCGATACTATCGATAGTATTGCTATTTAATATTGCATTAATCACAATTACTATCGATACTATCAAAACTATCGATAGTATCGAATACATCGATAAATGCAATATTTTCTAACAATACTATTGATAGAATCGATACTTTGTTTATGTCCAACGATTGATACGACACAATTGATAGTTTATTTAACTTGTAGCGTTCAATACTATCAATACTATTGACGTTATGGCGTTTCTAGATTATAACTAACGATTTTTTGGCGACACTACTATACTATTGTATTATTATGAACTAGCTGTTGCCCGCGACTTCGTTTGCTCCGCACAGCTCCTCACCCGTAGGTTATAGCGTGATAATATGTAACCTATATGTTGACCCGACCTGTTAGTAATATTCATGCAAAATTTGAAGTAAATCCTTGCAGTATTTTTTGAGTTTACCCTGGACATACATTGACTTTCCTACGATATTAAATGTATAGATATTCAACATTGTGGGAAGAAGGAAAATTGTATCTCTGGATCTTGTTTATACTTATGACTAGCTGTGCCCGCGACTTCGTCTGCGTGGAATTTTTTTTGAGCAGCCTACGTTACTCCTTATTATATCAGCTATCTACCAGTGAAAGTCCAGTTAAGATCAGTCCATCCGTTCCAGAGATTAGCCGGAACAGACAGACAGACAAACAAAAATCGTAAAAAAAGTGTAATTTTGGTATATGTACCGTGTATACATCCATATGCATTTATTTAAAACCCGTTGTATTAATATTACAAACAGACACTCCAATTTTATTTATTTGTATAGATGTGGTGACCAGACTTACAAACTACTGGCCTAGTATTTGAAAATTAAAGTTAAAATGTTCTTAGTGTATTTCTCGACAACTACAACTAAACCGTTTTGGTTCCTAGACTATTTCCCATGCGCTGAGCCGATTCATACATTTGTTTCACTCGCTCGGGACGAGGGTCCCCCGCCCCGCACGCGAAATGCTCGGCGAATTCGGCGGTCGCCCCGCCGGTCTCCACGCCACGTGGCATGTTTAGTACTTTCCCATACATTTGTTTCAGACGCAAGACGCGCCGCGTGAAAAATCGCAAGCGCAAATTTCCCGTGGCCAGGCTGTATGTATCCTCCGCGATGGTACCGAAAAGAAAGACATCGGTTTAATAAACGGATAAGATTCACTGATGGTCAAAAAGAAGACTGTACCGAGAAAAGATGGTACCAAGAAAAGGAGGAGAGAAGGGTCTTCTCTCGGTACTGTAACACCCGCCCGGCGATCTATCAGCCGTACGTGTTACTCCACCAATCGTACCCCCTTTTTCTAGGCGATTTTCCTTTAGACTCGCTTGGCTGCTCGAGGATCCGAGGATCGGCAGGATTTTTCAGGATTCTTTAATAATAAACTCTCATAATGTATCTTCGTTTATTTCTCGGGGATATGACCATTCCCCACCGAATCAAAAGGAACACTCGGGTGTTCCGGTGCAGCCCGGCCACAGTCAATTTTGTAATTTATAGACACAAAATTTAAATGTTCTTTTAATGTTCTTGCAGTACCAATGAATAAATTAAATGTACCTCAAGTATATCTCCTTAAAAGAGCGCTTTTTGGTGGCCGGGAAGTAACGTACACGCTGCAGCCCGGCCACGGTTATATTTTCCAGTAGGATGCTCAGAATGTTCTTAAATATAAGCCAAATAAATGTTCCATTTGCGTTCTTTGGTTTTTTGAATGTAATATACGAACAAAAACGACTATACAAATAAAAAATGATTTCAAATTAAAATATGCACTTAGCGCCTGTAGAATTAAAATAGCAAATCTTCTTATTTGTAAAAAGCTGCTATCACAATTTTTTAGGAGCAATTCTCTAGAAAACCAGACGTAAAGAAAAACAGTAAAACAGTTTTGATTGTAAAACGATGGTGCATTTTCCTATTTGATATATTATTATTATAAACAAAGAGTAATTATAAATATATTATATGTATCTAGATGTACGTAATTGCATAGAATATTAAAATAATAAAAAAATGTTAAATGTTGTAGGGAATTGGAATTGCATTATATCTACGATTTGTTTTCTACACTTACATATTTTTATTTATATTGATAATTGTGTACTATCTCTATCGGTAAGATCTTCTAGCGTATGCCACCTACATCTTGAGCGCGGTCATCGAGAATCATGGTGAAGCACCAGCTATCTTGCTTAATATCTCGAAGGCTTTTGACAGGGTCTGGCATGATTTTTCCCCGTGTTGGACCCGGGCTTTATTGAAGAATAAACAAACTGCCGTTTTGTCAGGCAGGTCGTAAAAGGTGACCGATTGGCTACGTAAGTCACTACCTTCGTGGCTACTAGGTGGTAGAGTTCTGCATTGTCTCGCCCGGGTCTGGTACCACCGCCTTACCTATTCCTGCCGTAATAGCGTCAGTGCTTAAACCTTAAGCCGGTAAAATTATGCATGTGGCATTAGACCTCACCCCAAAACTCTTTCCATCAGGAGACCCATCTGCTTGTTTGCTATCTTATGATATATATAAAAAATGTGAGGGTAGAAGACAAATCATAGATATAATAATAATAAATATTCACGGGATAAATTACACTTACTGATCTAACCCCAAAGTAAGCAAACTATTTGCTTGTGTTATGGGTGTTAGTCAACGATACTAATACATAAAAATACATATATAAAAACTAGAACATATTTAATAAACACTCAAACCCGGAAATACAAACATTTATACTCATCACACAAGTGCTTGTCCCCGTCAGAGACCGAACCTGAGCCCCGTCGATTGCGTAGTCAGAGTCGCTAACCACTCGACCAACGGGGCGATTAATTTTATAAATATTTTAATTAGATAGAATAAGTTCCCATTCACTACAAAATTATTAATGCAATTACGTACATCTAGATACATATATTTATAATTACTTTGTTTATAATAATAATATATCATATAGGAAAATGCACCATCGTTTTACAATCAAAACTGTTTTACTGTTTTTCTTTGCGTCTGGTTTTCTAGAGAATTGCTCCTAAAAAAATTTCGATAGCAGCTTTTTACAAATAAGCAGATTTGCTATTTTAATTCTACAGGCGCTAAGTGCACATTTTAATTTGAAATCATTTTTTGTTTATATAGTCGTTTTTGTTCATATATTACATTCAAAAAACCAAAGAACGCAAATGGAACATTTATTTGGCTTATATTTAAGAACATTCTGAGCATCCTACTGGAAAATATAACCGTGGCCGGGCTGCAGCGTATACGTTACTTCCCGGCCACCAAAAAGTGCTCTTTTAAGGAGATATACCTGAGGTACATTTAATTTATTCATTGGTACTGCAAGAACATTAAAAGAACATTTAAATTTTGTGTCTATAAATTACAAAATTGACTGTGGCCGGGCTGCACCGGAACACCCGGAACACTCTTATTCTAATACATTTCTTTTTCTAAACAATATAGTTCTACATTTGAAAGCAGACAAAGCTGCCAGTTTATATGTAACACCATAAAGGTATTACAGTACCATCTCGGAGGATACATAGAACAGTTTGTGGATAATAGCAAATTTAATTGATTTCACCTTTTTAATAATGGATTTTCGCAAAGTAACGCCTGAATCAATAAAGTAGTAGCTAAGTAATTTTCTCTTTATTTTAGTGGTCTGGTGTCAGTGTTGACCAGATGAGTTCCCAGGTCGGGCAATGAAAAATTTTTTTTTTCAGATTTCTGATAAAATCAACACTGTCTTGAATCGGATACGTGTCCCGATGGCGATAGGCTTGCCACCTATCACTTTGTGGGACTAAGTATCTTTGGTTACTTGGTGGGTTCATTGACCTACATCTTCGGGGAAATAGGCGTGAAGATACTTTTTTGTCTACAAGAATATACATATTTTTATTATTATCCATGCCAGCCATTACTTTAAGCACTATACTCCTATCTTGATCTGATCTGATACGAAGATGAATTGTTGATCTAGGGCGAAATTGTGTGTTCGAAATTGTTTATGACAATTTTCAGGAACAACTATCTACTGATGGAGAGGGTCATGCATGGATTGAGCGTTGCAAGCGTCTCACAATACCCGGCTACCTTAGATGGGGTGTCCTCATGGTATCTGGTGGTTACTTTGCTGGGGCGATATTTTCTGGTGGTGTACCAGTTATACATAAGACAATGCACTCATACGTCACTCGGAGAGGTCAGGGTCAGGCTCAATCAACTTGTGATAATCACGGTAATGCACCAAGATCAGCTGGGGCAAGTCTGAGGAGGTATAATCAGGCTAAGTTTTTGGAGGTATGTTTTACTTTATTTATTCAATTATATATCTGTCAATTGTCTGTTATGGGGCTGTATATTTTTAACCTTAATATGTAGATGATTAAATATTTATGTAATAGCTATGATACTCGGCTTCGCTCGGGAGTTGATATGAGATTACGTGGTAGCTGAAATATAACAAATGAAATTTAGGACTATTGAAATTGCAACTTTAAATTTCGCGCCATTACTACACATGCTGCAATTGTTCGTAGCGCCTTTCGAAATGCCAAATAATCGTTGTTTAGAATGAAGTTCAAATACTCGACAACAGATGACGCCACTACACTTAATTTCCAAGTTGAAGGGTTGGAAAAGCCCTTATATCTTTAAAAACACGCTCTTTAGGTTAAAACGGGAACTTCCTTGTTCGAGGGGGGATAAAGGGCTATCACACTATATAAGTCCCTTTATCGTGCCGGGACTCCTTTTTAAGATTAATTGGCACGCACATTGTATTAACTTAGTTTTATTATATATAATGATTACGGACTGTACACAAACATATACATAAAATAAATACAACTATATATGTAACAATAAACATGAAACATCAAAAAGTTAAAAATTAAAAGAGCCTCTAAAAATATGCTTTTTTCTGTATGTTTTGCTCGATCCCAGTATAAAGTTGTTTCTTTTGTAATGTTATAGTCAAATAGTTAATAATTTGAATAAAATTAAAAAAATTAAAAAAATAAAGTTAAAAATTTGTACAGCCAGGATAATATAAATATAAACAACAAATAATTAAAACATAATAAAGTTACGAATTAAAGGGGACAAATAAGTATTGAAATTTTTTTAGTTCCAATTTTTTTTTGTTTAATCTTAATGTCATTTAAATTATAAAAATATTAACTGTATGCTAAATATTTTATACTGATATTGAACCCCTCACATGCGGGTCTAATTTATACTTTGCCATTTTTTTTACAAAATTTAAAATTTGGGGGAGTCGAGTAGACTAAATAATATTTGATACCAGAAATAAATTTATTTTTCACTGAGAAATGTAGAAACCAATTTCTTTTTAGCATTGTCAAGAAATTATAGCCTCTTGGACGGCAGATTTAAATGGTTGTGCTATTGTATTATACCGAGCTGTAGGTCGCCTCAACCAGGCCGTTCTATTTGGAAAGAATTCACCTTTGAACAGAGAAGACATGAGAGTGAGAGCTTTACCATTTCCCACGAGAAAGCCTTCATTCAAAGAAGTACAAAGGGTTCACGATACTGTGACAACTGTAGAAATATATGGTAAGTGTGGAAGCTCTCAAAAGGATTACGAGTATAAAATACCAGTTCAACTGTAGAAATATATTGTAAGTGAAATTTAGCAAATAACTTACTACTTTCCTATTTTGATACCTATAGGTACCTGGCTGGTATATTACCTGCCTGGTACGCACAATGATGATTGACTTTAACCCATACACTTTTGCTGGACACCTTACAAGAAAGATTTATGAGGTTGGCCTAAAAGTCTTATAAAAATATAACCTCAGCCTTATTACGAGTATCAAATTAATTTAATATATAGCAAGCCCATATTATAATTCAACTGACATTTTAAATTATATTTTAAAAAGTAACATATTTGAAAAGTTATGAAACTAATCTAACTTGTACACTTTATCTTATTTCTAAATCAATCATTTTATTTCTAAAATAAGTGTCTGATATAATTTGCAGTTCAAAAGAAAATAATGTATTACATACCTTTAAGCATAATAATCATTCTTTTAAAATAAAAATTTCCTCCCCATCTCATTATTTTCTTTCTGTTGGCATTCACGTTTTAGATTAATTCGTTTTGTTGAATGGAGTAATGGTATGACGAAATATAAGTATGCATTCTTGGTCTTAACCACTAAGTCAAACTTAGACTTCTTATCAAGTTTCGTAGTTATGGGCCCTACTTCTAGTCTTTTTATTTTAGACTGCATCTCTTCTAGCGTTTTTATTTACATATTATAACAATCATAAAAATATTGTCTTGACTTTCATTTGTCTCGTCTCAAGGATAGGAGGCCGAAGTGATTACCGTCAGCTTGTGCAAACTCTGTCAAAACCAGCAGAAGGAATCTGTTACCAAATTTTGGAGGAGAGAATCTAGGGTCTTAATTATCACAATTCATGTTAGAATAAAACTTATTATGATATTAAAGAATTTTTAGCCGATAAAATTAAATGTTAATGGATAAAAATATAAGTTTGTTGAATTGGCCTTAAAAAATTTCAATGTAGTAAAATTTTGTAAATTATAAAAATTTTAATTATTTACACAAACAATGAAACTTGTAATTATAAAAATAACTTTTGTAACATGAAATCATTCTTGTACACTAGTAATAAGTACATAACATAGAGAAAAAAAGACCAGCCCGCTAAGTTTCTTCCGCCAGATCTTCTCAGTGTGTGGCCGTGTTCCCATCCCGTAGTAATTCTAAAAAATGTAATATTGATAATTAATAATGAAAATTAATGATATTTTTTTAAATATTTGCACACCATATTATAACGCTAGAATATGTTGGTAACTTAATTAATTGTTAACAACTTGTAACACCTATTTTCTTGCAAATAAATATGTTCTTACTTTCATCTTTAAAGAGGCACACTTCAAACTTTCAATAAAAACAATACATTGTTATCTTCATGAGTAAAATAGTCATACTAAAATTACTTACAGATTCCATGGAAATGTTTCAAAAAGCGTTAATATCGTCATCAAGTTCCAAAATTAACTTAGATACTAGTGTGGAACGTCCTAAGAAACAACAGAAAATTTGTCACAAGTTAGACAGGGCGAAGTCAAGGTAACTAAAAGTTATTTCATATTTATAGTACTTTACTAACTATTTATAATACTTTAACAAAAACTGAAAAATCCACGTGCTGTTAAAGTACAATAATTATTATAAGCAAAGTATAAATATTTTTTATTTTTATGGCGTGATATTGTGAAATATGTATATAAGAAAGGTTCCACGAAGCGAAAAAATTTTATGATAATTATTTAAACATTTTTTTGGTTTACAATTAAGACGGAAGTACGAGAAAATTTTGTTAGGTAACAATCGATTAACTTGTTGAAAAATTAATTTCAAGTAAAATTTCCAATGGAAATACATTATTTATAGTGTTCAGAATACATCATCATTTTTTCAAATTTAAAAAAGAATATTCAATACCTTTTTTGAGGCCGTGTGAGCAACCTAAATATGTCGTGCGGAGACCTATTTTCAGCGTTAAATTAACATTATATATAATGGAGATAAAGTTTCGGAATCTAAGAGTATTTTCTTGGAAATTTCCTCCTATTTCCGAATCTTTCTCTGAAATTTCTTAAATATTAATAGTTTATGAAATATTGCCACAATAGCGTCAATGTTTTCACTTTTCTGTTTGAGGGTAAAGTAAAGCCGGTAAACTTATGCATATGGCATTAGACCTCGCCACAAGAAAGCAACACACCATTAACCTTGGTTTGGATGGTTGACTCTTTCTATCAGGTTTAAGAAACATCTACTATTTTGTTATCTATTGAGACAGTTACACGAATTAAATTTAAATAATAAACAAGAATAGCTTATTTCAATATATGAGATATCTATGCATTACAGAGAACGAGCGCCAAGAGAACTTCCCACGCAAATGTTATCCAGTGAAGACGAAGGTCCCTGTTTTATTGATCTAGAAACACCCCCAAACTGGATCAAAACACTCTCTGAACAAAGTTCCAATGGTATTATTACGAACTCAAGAAAAGACCTTTTGAATGACAATCTCTTAGTTACTGACAGTTCGTCGGATAGTGAACAGGGTGACAGGAAAACGAACAAAAACACAAAGAAGAGAAAGAAAAAGAAGCCAGATGTAAAACAAGATAAAAAAGAGGAACAGAAGATACCTTCAAATATTAAAAAGGTAATTTTTTTAGCATATGATAGCAAAAAAGCAATGGAATGAAATGAAAAATGGTTTGTCGCCTCTGTGGTCTAGTGGTCAGTTGTCGGTGTTGACCAATTGAGGGTTTGATTCCCGGATCAGTCAAATGTAAAAAGGCGTTTTTCAGTTTTCAGATTTTTCAGTTTTCAGCAAGGTTGTCCGGAATTTGTTAGGTGCCCGGTTAGCAATAGGTTTGCCACCTGCCACATTGTGGGACTAAGTATCTTCGTATAATCGTGGGTGCACTATTTGTACCTCTGCCTACCAATGGATACAGATGTGAAAATACTTTTTTGAAGGATGATTCATCTGACGAAAAGAAATAGACATCGCTTTACGCACCAAAAATGTTATTGATGCGTCGCTATTAGTGGCGGAGGTGAAATGCCACATTTAAAAATGTATCTGGGATTTGTTAGGTGCCCGGTTAGCAATAGGTTTGCCACCTACCACTTTGTGGGACTAAGTATCTTCGTATAATCGTGAGTGCACTATTTGTACCTCTGCCTAACCTTTCGTGGATACAGACACGAAGATACTTTTTTGAAGGATGATTCATCTGACGAAAAGAAATAAGACATCTCTTTACACACCAAAAATGTTATTGATACGTCGCTATTAGTGGCGGAGGTGAAATGCTACATTTAAAAATTTACCACCTACCTTACCCTTTAAATCGGAACTTGGGCATGACAAGCGCTGACGCTATTGCGGCAAATAGATAAGGCCTCTTTGTCACCTCTGTGGTCTAGTGGTCCAGTGTTGGCGTTGACCACATGAGGTCTCGGGTTCGATTCCCGGGTCGGGTATATTAAAAAAAGTGTTTTTTCAGTTTTCTAAGAAACACGAAGTTGCCCGGTATTGGAAAGTGCCCGGTTGGCGATAGGCTTGCCACCTATCACATTTGTGGGATCAAGTATCTTCGGCTAATCGTGGGTGCACTTGTTGTACCTCTGTTGAAGGGGTAGGCCCTTCGGGGATATGGGCGTGAAGATACTTTAGATAAGGCCATGAGCAAACACAATGGAGACATTACAGAACTCTACCATTTAGTATTCACGATTCTAGTGACACCTGTTGACCCGGGTCCCCTTTTGAAGAATATATCATCTGTAATTCTGCCAGGCAGGTCGTAAACCACGACCAATTACCGATTATATACCCGATATGGTACCGCCATATGATATGATGCCTGACCTATTCCTGCCACAATATCATCAATGCTTGTCATTGTCGTGTTCCGGTTTGGGTGGTAAGGTACCCAGTAGACTCATAAGTCTACCGACTACTTCACAGTTCGCCAGATCAATGTATTATTATTTTTCTAATATGCAAAAAGCAATAAAGTCCATTTTTTCTTATCCTGGATAACAACCCTTTTTCTTGTAAGTGGTGAACAATTGCTTTCATGAGTCACTGCCATCGTGGTTACTTGGTGATAGAGTTCTGCATTGTCTCTCCTGGTCTCGTACTACCGCTTCACCTATTCCTGCCGCAATAGCGACAGTGCTTGTCGCTGTCGTGTTCCGGTTTGAAGGATAAGGTAGCCGGTAAACTTATGCATGTGGCATTAGACCAAGCCACAAGATAGCAACGCACCATCAACATCTTTGGTGTCTATAGGCTATGGTTGACTCTTTCCATCAGGAGACCCATGTGCTGACCATGAAGCCAAAAATATAGTTTTTAGAATTTTTGTTTATTTGTCTGTATGTATGTCCGGGGTAAACTCAAAAAGTACTGCATGGATTTACTTTAA
Source organism: Apodemia mormo (assembly GCA_036924255.1). Taxonomy (NCBI): domain Eukaryota; kingdom Metazoa; phylum Arthropoda; class Insecta; order Lepidoptera; family Riodinidae; genus Apodemia; species Apodemia mormo. Next base: position 32,328,670 of record JAUPFN010000012.1, on the reverse strand, counting down.
ATTTTGCATGAATATTACTAATAGGTCGCTCCAACATATAGGCTACATATTATCACGCTATCACCTACGGGGGAGGAGATGTGCGGAGTAAACGAAGGCCGCGCGGACGAAGTCGCTGGCAACAGCTAGTCGCAAATATACGACATAAATGGTCATATCTTTTGATCGCGTTTTTTTTTGTGATTTAATGACTAAAAATTTTCTGTTTCGGATTTTTCCCTTTACATCTGCTATAAGACATTGGCTTCTTGTTAAATTTCATAATTCCACGTCAACTGGAGGTACTCTCTTGGTTTTGATTCTCTTTTGAAATGGCAAAATATACGACATACGTGGACATATGTTTTGATTGCGTTAACTTACAAGTTAGATTTTTTCACAGTTAGGAGGGACCATAGACACAGTATACTTGGGACTGACAGTAGTCAATCTACCTACATGTGATGTTCGAGCAACGTACACATAGACACCTCTCACGGACGCGATATCTCGGAATGATTCGGTACAGTTTATTCCGCACCAGTACGAGATATCGCGTCCGTGAGAGGTGTCTATGTGTGCTATGCTCGTATATTACTTGTATGGAATATTGACTTCTGTTAGTTTCTAAGTATTCTGTGCCATAGACCCGGGTTTCTATATTAATATTATAAATGCGAAAGTTTGGACGTTTGGATGGATGGATGTTTGTTATTAAATCACTCCAAAACAACTGAACAGATTTGGATGAAATTTGGTACACAGGTAAACGATGACTAAAAGCACATAGGCTAGTTTTTTCCTGGAAAAATTGGATGTTCCCTAGGGATACACCAAAAACTTTTATAAAGCAGCGAGCCGCACGCTGTAGCTAGTTTGATATAAATTTCAACTTGTAACCTCTACGCATTTTTTTTATTTTTTTTTTATTGAAGTGAAAACTTCTTTAGGCGCGTTGAGCGTTTTGGTAGAGGGTAAAATCCTCGGTTCGCGTCACCGACATGCTAATGATAATAGTATATCTATAGCTATGTTTTGCATATAGTTTTAATTACTCTCAACTTAATAGTTCCGTTTTCACTTCTATCGGCAGTCCCACGACTGCTACTGTTTTTTTTTTATATCATAAGATAGCAAACAAGCAGATGGGTCTCCTGATGGAAAAAGCCACCCATCGCCTATAACACCAAAGGTGTTAATGGTGCGTTGCTATCTTGTGGCGAGGTCTAATGCCACATGCATAAGTTTATCGGCTACCTTACACTCCAAATCGGAACACGACAGTGACAAGCACTGACGCTATTGCGACAGGAATAGGGAGGGCGATGGTATCAGACCCGGGCGAGACAATGCAGAACTCTACCACCTAGAAAAATTACGAAAAAGCGTTTTTATATTCGAAAAGAAAGACAACGAAGTGATTTTTTTTCCTTATAATGTATGGAACCCTAAAATCAGTCAGGAACGCTAACCACTCAACCAACTGAGCGGTTGCATTGAATATTTATTACAGCTGTGGAAGTTAATATCTGGAAAGGAGGCAATATCCTTGGAGACCATATCAGAGGAGTTCGAGGGTGGCGAACTGGGAGCCGCATGCAACATCCAGGATCCAGTAGATGGCAACACCGCCCTGCACAAAGCTGCCATTGCTGAGAAACCGGATATGGTAACGTAAGTTTTTTAAAGTTCTTTTTGTCACCTCTGTGCGCTAGTGGTCCAGTACCGGTGTTATTTATTTATTTTATTTGTTTATTTTATTTATTTCTTTATTTATAGGAGAACCAACAGCCAATACAATAAAAAATAATAGCGGTGTTAACCACGTGATGTCATTATGTCTCAGGTTCGATTCCCGGCAGTTTAAAAATATGTTTTTTAGTTTTCTGATAAAAAACGTTACGTACGTACGTTTTGACAAAAAAATTGCTCGGTTTGCGATAGGCTTGCCACCTATCACGTTGTGGGACTAACTAAGCCATTAATCTGCGTCTAACAGATCATTTGCTTGTAAAAATTATGTTAAGCATAGATTAATTGCTTGTTAAAATTGATTCACGTTTCGGAAACCGACCGTAAGTATCTTCGTTTAATCGTGGGTGCCCTGGTTGTACTTCTGCCTAGCTCTGCGGGGATACGGGCGTGAAGATACTTTTTTGAAAGTTGGTTCTTTTTACAGAAAGAAATAGACACTACTTTTAGACAATAAAAATGGTAATGATGCGTTGCAATCCACGTGGCGGCGATGAAATATCAGTTCCGCTATCACAACGGAGCCAAATTTGATAAAAGTTAGCATAGAGATAGCTTAGGTCGGGAGTCAAACGTAGGCTAGATTTTCTTTCATAAATCGACCCCTAAGGGGATGAAAGTTTGTGTGAAAAATATATTGATGACATATTAATCTGCTCGAGGGCGATGCTGTGCGTTTAGCCGGTAATTTTTAAAACTATTAAAACAGACATTACATTTCAATATTATTGTTATTAGGGAGATTTTATCCGCGGGCGGTAACCCGTGCATCCGCAACCATCAGCAACAAACGCCGTACGCCGCATCCCCGCACCAGGACACGAGGATCGCCTTCAGAATGTTTCAGGCGCAATATCCTGATAAATATAATTATAATAAGGTAAGCATTTCTTATCCTTCTGAAAGGTGTGTGCAGCGCTTTTTTTAATATTGATACGAAAGCGCTTGACCACGATCTCGATCTTGAAACTAGTTTAAAAATATACTAATTAATAGAAGAAACGATTTTTATAAAAAGTTTTGCTAGAAGTGTATCTGAAATTAGAGCGTTTCATAATCCGGTTTAAGCCAAAACCGCGGAATTGTTCATCAGGCACAGTGCGAACAAAAATTGGGAGCGGCGAAAATCGAATATTTTTTGAAAAACCTGTATAAACCAGTTCATTCATTCAAAACCCTTATAATTTGGCTTCATAATGAAACCGCTATTTTTGAGGTAAAGATAGAGCCCAATTTTTACAAAACGCTCCTTATGTACTTGCGCTGATTTACGTTTGAAATTTAACCTGTTAACAAGCCCTGGGTGTATTTCATTTGCCCGGATACTCTCATCAGCCACGCAGGTTCTTGTGATAAGGTTGTTAGGAGATGCAAGCGAGTAAATTATTTATCGTTGCTTTCTAATAATCTGTGTGATGTGGCTGCAATTGGTTCTGCTGAATACGCAGACATGTACTGTATGGTTTCTGTGATGCTAATGCTGCGGTAGCGCAACGATAATATTTACGACGTTTCCGGGATTGGCGTATACCAAATGTTTGATTGTACTGTCGTACAGTATTTCGTCGTACTGCGAAATCGGTACTGTTAAAACAAGACGAAGTGATGCATGCAGACAGATAATATTTTTCTTACCTTGGCCAAAATTTGACCGTGATCTAATTATTACAATCTCTATTATCAGGCAGAGAAAAAATATAGAAAAAAGAAAGAAGAAGCATATCAAAGGGGATTTTCTTGAAATATATGGGTGAGGATTATCAACATTCAGCTTTTACCAAAGCTTTTGAATTTTAAAGGGAAAACATGACTCTTGATCATTGTTAAAAAATGTACCTCTGGAAAGTTGGAGAAACGTGATTTTTCAAAGTGGTGGTTGTCCCGCTCATTGCTTTCTTGGCGTAACAAGATGGTAAAAAAAGATGCGGTGCCCAGACTTAACACCTTGTGATTTTCATCTTTGAGGCAACATGAAAGATTTAATTTTTTACCACCCGATAAATAAATGCTGAAGAAATTCGAGAGAATATCAGTATGGTTGCGCAAAATAAGAGGTAGTTTGATGTGAAAGGTGACGAAATCTGCGGTGTGCAAAAAAATCTGCCTGCCTTCGGAATTATAGATCTCATTTTGAAAAAACTTGAATTAAGTAAATTAAGTAAAAACATTTTAAATAAATAAATAAGTTAAACCCTGAAGATGCTTGTGTAAGCGAAACCGGTCGGAAATTAAATATAATTATCTTATTGTGAAACAGTACAAGTGTTATATGCTAGCAAATATTGTGTTTAAATAAGTTAAAACATTTTGATTTAAACTGAAACCATATTTCCATTCAAAAACTTATGACCAATACAATAATTCACGAATAAACATTGATTTACCTGTTTACATATGAATTTGTAGCTATGACAGTTATTGCCACTGTACTATTTTGCACAGCTTTTGGAATAAATGAGTTATTTGTATGCAGTATGCTTTTGAGAAATCACCTCAAGGACATAAAGCACATACATATATGCACAACAAATTATAAAACCGGTTATTATTTATTCATATCCTAAATTAATATCTTGTTAATTTATTATTTTTAAATACAAAAAAAAATCACAATTATTGTGGTATTTTTAGCAAAAATTTAATTCGGATTAAATCAGGGAAAAATCACATAATTCTGGATATCTTATATCTGACCATTTGCGTTTTAATAAAATGTATTGGAAAAGAGTTGATACAACCCCTTTTAAGGAATGAATCGAATTTCTAGTCATTCTCTACAGATAAAGGAATTACGTTATTACTGGTTGTCCACCTTCAGTCTTGATTTCTTACACATTGTGAATATAGTGGATATTTTCAAAATATGTTCGAGTTACTTACTTTTTACAAACCCTTATACATATAAGATATTATATAAATTAGATATTATACTTTTGTTCCTAGTCTCAAATACCCGGACCGTTAACCCAAGAGCAGCTGGAGTTGGAGAAAGAGAAGAAACTGCAACAGAAAAGAGCAAAGAGACAAAGGGACAAAGAGAAGCAAGTGGAGAAAAATAAAACCAACAAGTTTTTACAACTCACTGATGCTGAAAAGGTAAGATTTTAATTTTTATGTATGATTTAATTTATATGAATGTATGAAGCCTTTTTTAGTTAAGGCCTTTTGATCCCGTTTTTTTTTTCTTTATAGGATAGCATACTTAACCTTCGCCCTTAGAAACCAAATTTGTTCTAGACTGGATAATTATTTGACTCGTCAATTGCTTACACTATAATGTCATGAGACTTAATATCTTTGGCTAAACATGGGTAAACCTATTGGACCGCTGCTTTCTTGTCCTAGTATAGGAACAGACGTAACAGCAAGCAGGTGGCTCTCTTGGTGGAAAGAGACAGCCATCGCCCATAGACATCGAAGATGTTAGTTATGTTTAACTAGGTGGTAGAGTTTTGCATTGTCTCGCCCGGGTCAGGTACCACCGCCTTACCTATTCCTGCCGCAATAGCGTCAGTGCTTGTCACTGTCGTGTTCCGGTTTGGAGGGTAAGGTAGTCGGTAAACTTATGCATGTGGTATAAGACCTCGCCACAAGATAGCAACGCACCATTAACACCTTTGGTGTCTATAGGCGATGGTTGACTCTTTCCATCAGGAGACCCATTTGCTTGTTTGCTATCTTATACTATAAAAAAAAGATGCGTTGGCGTCTATGTGGCGGGATGGTCTCCAAACTGGAACACTACAGTGACATGTATTTACTGATAGATGCTTGGTTAATCAAAAAGAGCCTGAAACAACACGGGGAAAAATATATAAAATGCTTGGGTCATCAAACTTTATTTCTTTTGTGTGTTAGAGATTTAAGTAGGAAATAGTACATTTCGTTAAGTGCGGAAAGTATGTCATTTCTTCACATGTCCTAGTTTGTTGGTCCAAGCCCAAGGTGTGGGTCAACATAGGCACGAGCGGTAATGACAATTCCACACCTGCATCGAACGATGTTTTTAATTATATTTGCAAAGAAAACAACGAAAAGGTGTGATTACGCGCGAGTAAGTTTCTTTTTTTTATAAGGAAACGGGAGGGCAACGGTTTTTATGCATTCAGCCAATTAAATAATAATTTATTTAAAAAATAATAATTTGGTGTTATTTATCGAAATTATACTTTTATATTAATTAATATTGACGTTGTGTAATAGTTATTTCATACGAAAACTTAGGTACAGAAAACTTTTTGATTGTAAAGCTCCATGCGTTTCGACGTTATTTGTAGGAGGGGAAAAAAGCACTAGTGCGGAAAGGAATAACTTTTTATATGCTAAACACATGGAAAAGTCTGCTTTTTAACAGATTAATACATCTGTACTTCCAAGATAAGATTGTAATTGTAAGATTTTTTTAGACAGATGTATATATACAGATATCTGTATATATACATCTGTCTAAAAAATCTTTATTTGTATACAATTAATTAATGTTAATTCACAGGCGAAGGTGGACCAACCAAGATGTTTCCTATGCGGTGGGAAGCTACCAAAGCAGCCATTCGAATATGATAGCTATAAATTCTGCGCGATAAAGTGCCTTCAGAACCACAGGAACCTCAGGCCTCTACATATGAGTGCGTAGGCTAGAAGCAGTCTAAATTTTTAATTGTCAGAAGATACCTCACATTTGAAATGATTTTTATAAGTTTGCTGCTAGTTTATAATACCAATACAACAAAAATTAGTAAACTTAGTTTTTTTCGATAAACAATTGGGTTTTTGAAAAAAATAATCTTTTTTTATCTATTTTAAAGCTTTATCCGTAATCATTTTCATATCGATCTGAAAGGCTTGATTTTTTTTAAATTTTGAACAATTTGAAAATGTTGTCATAAAAACTATTACGTGATAACCATCAGAGTGCTAAGTGTGAGTTTTTCTTTTCGCATTCGATCGTGAGCGCGTTTGGAGTTTACTAGGAATTTGTATGTGATTTGTACAGCGCCATCTAGTGGTAAACTGGTTTCTCACGTTTACCACTAATTTGTATGTGATTTGTACAGCGCCATCTAGTGGTAAACTGGTTTCTCACGTTTACCACTAGGTGGCGCTGTACAAATCACATACAAATTCCTAGTAAACTCGAAACGCGCTCACGATCGAATGTGAAAAGAAAAACTCACACTTAGCACTCTGTTATCTTGTTTGTGACGTAATATTGTTAAAATAATTAATATTTTATCACTTATACACTTGTAATAATTCCACCCTTGCATGAGGTCTACGTTTTCTGTATAACATGAATTTGTAATAAACATATTTAAATATTTAGAATAATAATAATATATTTTAAAAACTGAATACTGTATCAATTGTATGCAATAGTGCGTAGAAACTAACATTGTGACGTCACACGCGCTCACAGAGTTGAGGTAAAATTTTTATTTTCAATTTATTACGACTTTTTATTAGTAACGAAAAACACAAAACAGTTTCTTACAAAAGATAAATTACGATATGTTATTTTAGATTTAAGAATTTTCAATAAATATAAATAGAATCTTACGATTTAAAACATTTTTTTCCAAAACTTAAAGCGATGGAATTCTCAATGGCGCGCACACAAATATATTCACGCTTAACAAAAGCCTATCTTGCAAGTACATCCTTGTTATTTATTTTTTGTAAAACTGATGTATCTGCGTGGTTGAGGAAATACAATCGACTTCATTCGGCGTCTGAGTCGGAAACATATCTGAAACTATATTAGATAAACTCCTATAGATACTTCATGATTCAAGTGTTTTAGAACTGTTTTGTGTTGAGTGTTTTAAGTCATACGATTAAACAGAAGCTAGTAAGCATTTTATATATTTACTGCAGCCTGAAATATTTATACATGTATTTTTTTAAAAGACTTTGCGGGCAGCTGACATCAGACTCAGTTTCTTATCACGTATAAACGTCGTCACGATAAACAATCGTCACTAAATTTAGCTGCGTCTTAAATATTATCTTCGTAAAATATGGTATTAATAAAAGCAGTAGTAAATTTTTAATTTACATAATTTGCTAAATGACATCAAAATGAAAGACTTTTCGTTTCTTCTAGTTTCAATTCACAACGATTCTGAAGTTCTTCAAAATAATTCGAGTACTACTTTTCTTTAAATACGAGTGATAACATGAGTGTATGGGCCATAACTTCGAAATGGAGCATCGAAGGGAGGTGATAGAGGTATTTTGGTACTTAGAGGATGAAGGTATATCATTATATACCTCGATGTCTCCCAAGTTTTGGCCGTGAAACTTAATTTATTCACATATAAGAACGACCGGATGATTTATCCGCACTATGTCCGTGTTACCTAATCAGTCTTCATAGCGACGATTACCCTGCCTGCTCGTATTCACATGCAGGAAGTTAGAACTTACTCTTCGTAGTAGATGTGTCGGAATATGCACTCTAATAGTGACAATTTCAGGACCCGATTGAAGCTATACAATTTTGGGGAAGTATAAGATAATTTGCACGTCTGTCGGATCAAACCGAAACAAAAATGTAAACGGTTCTTTCGAACATACTCGTTGCCGGTCTGTCTTGTTCCTTCCAGTTAAAGAGTGATACAGAATATATGTACTTCATAACGTGAATGTCATGTTATCACTTGGTGTGACTTAAAAATCCATGACATCTATAGTGCAAATGACAACGGCAAATACAGCTAGACCATATGGCGTTGAAGCCATATGTCAGGCTAGACAGTTTCGACGCTGAATGTTTCAAAAAAAAATTATTCTTTCAGTGTCGCAACGTTTCTGTATTTTATTATTAGATCTCTCCACAATATCGAAGTACATGCATGAATGCAAGTTTGGATATTTTCATCATTATTGCTCTCAACGTGATAGTCAAGAAAATAATTCTTCTGACGAGGACACCATTCAAAAATTGTTTTTTAGGCAATGCAATTACTTTTTGAGGGACGGACAAGTAGGGTCAAAGTACTGTGACCTGATATTTAATGTCATGAGGCCGTTATCTTTATTATTTACATGTAAACAAACTTGTAAACACAATGAATACCTTCCCATTGAAGACGGCTTTCTACATGGCCTATTTCATGTGCATCGAAAACTACAGAAGGTTTATTCTATCTCCATACCGTCGTGAGCGATCACATTCGAAAAAAATGTTAGAACTGGTTACTTACTAGACCGAAACCATGCAACGGAAAGTCAATGGTGATCGAATAAAAACTGAGACTTCGACCACTAGAGAATAAAAGGACGCATTCTGATGAACGTGGAATCTTTGTTGCCTATTTTTGGTGAAATCGTGTCTCCAGTCATGAATAAATTCATATCTTAATCATCATGAATGGTTTAGAGCTAACGAAATCGGCAAAATGTACACACATTTGAATAATTGCTCTGAAGGAAGGTCGATTTGCCGTGGTCGACTAGGTTGACAGGTTTCAACAAGGGGGTTCAAACTTTATGCGGATGACTATCTAGCGTATCTCAATAATATTCGGCATAAAAATAGCTTAATGTATGCCGCCATTTTGTATGTTTAAATAAATTATAGTGTACAATTCATCAAGAAAGTTTTCTACGAACTTTCGATCTTTCCGCCGAGCCACCTTTTTTGTCCGATACTTAGAGCAGTACAGACTTCTCACCAAATCTATTGAACAGATTTCAGTGCTGTCGTAGAACCTGTTAGATCATTTAACTTTCTCCGCAGTTCAAGATGGCTCGTGGAGCGTACCTGCCGGTAGAAGGTTATCATCATCTCGTGGCTTAAGAAAATAACATTTTGGTTGGAAATGTTCACTTGGTTTACTTGACAGCTCATCATACTGCAGAATTACTGGGATAATGGGACATAGACCCCAGATATTGGACAAGCCATGGTTTGACATTAAAAGTACACAAAAACGAACCCTAATCGCATCAAACTTCAATCGGTGCACCTGAGACTCCTCGTTCTCCTTGGTGGCTAATGAGATTCATGTACCATAGTTAGGCGATCCGCTACGAATTTTTTAAGTACCTAAAATAAATTGCAAAAGATACTTCATCCTGTGAATAACTGAAGTAAATTACTAGCGCCAAATGCAGTTTAATCGTTAACTCGTTGGTTGTTATGCACTACCCAAACTTTTCTCTCAGCATCACCGAACTCCGAAGGTAAACTGAGAAAAGCTTAATAGCATTAAGTTACACCTTTGTGGTTATTTGTGCAATAAATTATTTAAAAAATAAATAAATTGTTTTGAGTAATATTTTAAGAAACTTCGGAAATGGCAAAGGAAGACGGCCTCGAAATTCGTTAACTGCGTCATGTAATTTTTTATTGGATAAAACAAACGTTATACCTAATTTGTATTCAGTATTTAATTTACCGTATTCTAGATTGAAATAATGCAATATTAACAGCATTTAAGATACTAAAAAAGTTTGGTAAAAGGACAAAAATGTTTTTGTATTTATTCAGCCTTACAACATGGTCCTTCGAGCCAGATAGTATATAATGCAGCATTTCAATTAAGTAGATAGAATACGAACAATTTATTAAAGATTTTAAAGTTTAAACAGTAAAATAAATTTCTTTCGTAGCTGTGTGAAACTGTACCTTAGCTATTAATTCTTTAGTCTGACAGTGATTACACAGCAATCTGATAATCGTCGTAATAAGATACTTTGCTATATTTTTATTACGACAATTTTATTTTGTATATTAGGTATTTTGATATTTTAAACGTGTGATGTTATTCTGGCTGTACAATATTAATAAATTTATATATTTTACTTATAAAATAGGTACTAGTACAATAATTGCCTTAATAGTGTGATGGCACTGCCAAATTTGTAATAAAAAATATAAGTTTAATAATTATTTTTCTTATTCCTCTTAATTCATCATGTTTTTTCTGAATACCGAGACGAAGTTAAGAGTAGTACGGCCACCTAGTCTACTAAGTAGGTTTTCGACTATTCACTCGGGTACAGTGTCACTACACTGCCTATTCCCACTAGGGTTGTCCACCTTTTTTTTTTAAAAAAAAATAGAGTTCTTTTTCTTTTTTAAGGTTAAAAAAAAGTACAAGATTGGAAAATCTATATTATGTATTATAATATTATAAATCCGAAAGTTTGGATGGATGGATGGATGTTTGTTACTCAATCACGCAAAAACTACTGAACTAAATGAAAACTGAAAAACTACTGATTTGAATGAAATTTGGCACATTGCTAGATTATAGCGTGGAATCGCACATAGGCTACTTTTTATCCCGGAAAAATTAGATGATCCCGCGGGATTCGCCAAAAACTTTTATAATGCAGCAGGCTGCACGCTGCAGCTAGTAAAGTATAATTTTTAGCTGTGCCATTCGTTTTCCATACATATTTTTGTTGCTTTGTGAACAGCTTCGTTTTTACGAGACGCCCATCTTTTTACCCGATTGAGATTTATCAAAGATAGAAAAGATTTGCGTCTCGTCAAAACGAAACTGATCACAAAAATTCAGAAAATAAAAATTGTTCCTGGGACCACGGTGTGAAAGTGATCAGTTTCGCCGTGTTGGTCCTGGCCTCCTTTGAAGAATAGGCCAACTGCCGTTCTGCCAGACAGGTCGTAAAAGGCGATCGATTGACTATCGAGTCACTAACATCGTGGCTACTAGATGGTAGAGTTCTGCATTGTCTCGCCCGGGTCTGGTACCACCGCCTTATCTATTCCTGCCGCAATAGCGTCTGTGCTTATCGCTGTCGTGTTCCGGTTTGGAGGGTAAGGTAGCCGGTAAACTTATGCATGTGGCATTAGATCTCGCCACAAGATAGCAACGCACCATTAACATCTTTGGTGTCTATAGGCCATGGTTGACTCTTTTTCCATCAAGAGACCCATCTGCTTGTTTGCTATCTTATGATATAAAAAAAAAATTTGTTACAAACAAAAATAGGTTAAGTTTCTTGTTCTTGGCACACAGGTAGACGATGACCTGGAATAGCACATAGGCTACTTTTTATCCCGGAAAAATGAGGTGATCCCGCGGGATTCATCGAAAACTTTTATTATGCAGCGGGCTGCACGCTGCAGCTAGTACTTTATAAGTACGAATGACAACCCTAGTTCCTACCTACTATAACTAACTACCATACCTAAAACTAAACTATTAATCAAAGTAATCACCCATGCAATCAATGCATCTTTGCCAACGCATTGGTAGCTTATTGATGCCCTTCTTAAAGAAATCATCTGAATGAGAGGCAACAAATTCTTCAAAGGCATTTTGTACTGCCTCTCGGGTATTGAATTTTTTTTACCAAACGGGACGAGCATTACTGCAGATGATGGATAAGCTCGCACGTCTCCAACCAGCTTTGGTCAATCGTTCGGCTCTACTGCTCTTGCACAACACGCGACCCTATACTGCACAGCAGACGGTCTCCAAGCTACAAGAGTTGGAGTTGGAAGTTCTCCGTCATCGCCGTACTCAACAGACCTTGCGCCTATAGACTTCTACTTTTTTCAGAATTTGGATAACTTCTTGGCGGGAAATAAATTCAATACCTGAGAGGCAGTACAAAATGCCTTTAAAGAATTTGTTGCCTCCCGTCCAGCTGGGTACTTCAAGAAGGGCTTCAATAAGCTACCAATGCGCTGGCAAAGATGCATTGAGTGCATGGCTTCACTTCATGAAAAACGGCAATTTCATAGGTAAAGACCTATTATTAGAATTAAGATACCTTGGTTTTTTGGAACGAAATAAAAATGTTCTGCCACGAGTTTTCGTCACGAGTCTTGCTGCCGCCTACTCGCCGAGCCACTGAGTTAAGATCTTTAATGTAGACGATTTTAAAAAACTTAATGAAAATACTTCTTTTTTAATGAAATAAAAAGGTCCGCCTGTGTGGGGGGGGGGGGAGGTAAGAGGGTAAGAGTGTGGGACAAGATGGAAGGAGAGGTGGCCAAAAGGGGAGAAATAACGGGTGAGACAGGGACAAGGCTGGAAGAGGAGGAAAAAGGAGAAAGAAGCAGAAACAGGCAAAAACAAAATGTTTTGTAAAGACAAAACAAATTATTTAAGGTTCAGTACCACCGCTTTACCTGTTCCCGCCGTAATAGCACCAATACTTGTTAATGTCATGTTCTATTTTGGAGGGTAAAGTAACCGATAAATGTATTCAGGTGGCATTAACATCCTGTCTCTCGGATAGTGAACAACTCACCATTATTTTTGATGTCTGGGCGTGGTTCTCTTTTCATCAGGAGAGCCATCTGCTTGTTTGCTATTCTATAATTGTGTCGCTTCCTCTTATCGTAACATAGCTCCCAGTTCTCTCTCTATTCCGTAAGGGGTCTGGTGAGAAGATATGTAATGTAATGCACCCGTACATGTAGATATGTAGGTAGGTACCTATACTGTAGTTTTAAACATGTTGAAGGTGCGTTGCTATCCGTGGAGTGAGAATAACCTGATGAACGATAAATATTAAAAATGTAATGAATATTACCTCTGCCTACAAACACGCCGGTTGCGAAGACTCAATACCACCTTAGAAAATTACCCGATAATCTGATCATATGTCAGTCTTGGTCTTCCTCTTCCCGGGTACTCACATCCTCGACAATTGCATCATAATATATTTGTTTTGTTAATCTTTCATTTACATCCTTTCTACATGTCCGGACAAATGGCACATGCCTTTTTCATTTTACATCGACATTTCCTTTCGTCTTTTTTTTTGAAAAATAGAGCATCTCTCTTCCAAGAAAAGAAAGTAAAGTTCAAGGTACCTAAGCCTGAAAGTATCAAATTCATAATTAATACTGAAGCAATAAGTAAAATGCCTGATGTCAACGGTAAGATTTATTGATAATAATCATTTCATGGGTTACATTTATATAGTGTGCATACATATACTAAATACCTATCTACACTAATGTCGTGGAATAACGGCAAGATTGGGCACGTTTACTCCCGACGCAGAAAAGCCAAAGGACTGCAGTATACGCTATCGCAATGACACTAGCTAACCCTAAGGAAGTCAAGGAGAAGACTGCAGTGTACGCTATCGAACTCCTGACTGAGACAAACCAAAGGACTGCAGTATGCGCTATCGCTTTTGGCTGTCGCTAGCTAAGAACTGATTTAATATACTCGTAACTGTCTCTTGCCTTCGTCAGAAGGCAGCGTTAGGCTGCCGGGGCCTAGGCCCCCTTCTCCTGGTATCTACCGCTGACCGTTACTACGGCCAGGTCCTTGGATTGAGGTGTTGTTTCACCTCTTTGTCTTCTCCGGGATATGTGGTCTTCGCCGAGGAATGGTTGTGTCCGGTGGGTTCGCGACAATCCCCCTCCCCTCTCTTCACGCCACCCCGGGCGATCAGCTCCCGCCGGGTTCGGCCCCGTTTTGGGAGACCCAACGGCGGGCGATCTGCGACCGAGACGGCGACTTAAGGGGAGAGGGCGCGGTGTTCAATTCTTGATTTAGGTGATCAGGTCCCGCGGGAATGGCCTCGCGTCCGGGGGACGCGCGTGCCACGGTGCGATGTCTTTCACTTCGGGAATTTCAGTTGTATCTGCACGCTTAAACATGACAGAGGATAATCTTTTGTTAAAGTCGGCAATAGTCTCGATATTTAGATCTCTGAGTATCACGTCGTTCCGGACGAAGCGTGGGGCACTTACTATTTTACGGAGAATTTTGGTTTGCTGGCGTTCTATGTTTAGTTTAAGGTCTGAAGCTATGTAGATGTACCAGGCTGGCGCTGCGTACGTCAGTCTGGATCTGACGTATGTTTTGTAAACCCCAAGCTTCGTCCGTAACGGGAGTTTGGAGATGAAGATAGGGTGAAGGACATAGGCCGCGGCACGCGCCTTCCTGATCACCTCGCTGACATGTCTTCTCATGTTCAAATTTCTGTCAATAGTGATCCCAAGGTATTTGACCTCATGGGACCACTGGATTGGTTGGCCGCGGAGTTCTAACCGCGGTAAACTTCTCTTTTTGCGTTTGGGTGCTAGCGCCTGTGTTTTACCCACGTTCACCGAGAGTCTCCACTTGTCAAGCCAGTCAGGCAGCAAGTCCAGGCATGCCTGTATTTTCTCTGCGGCGTGGGAAGGTCTGATGGAGGTGGCGACGTAGGCAGCGTCATCGGCATAGAGTACCAACGTACAGCCCGGCGCCACTGGGATGTCATCGGTATACCGTGAGTATAACACAGGCGAAAGGCAACTCCCCTGGGGAACCCCGGCAGCGATGGGGCGCACTGAAGACAGTACATCTTCCACCGCGACGCGAAATCGGCGGCCATTTAAAAAGGAAGCCACCACCCTCACCAGACGTAAAGGTGTGTCTGATTTTATGAGCTTATATAGGAGACCCGTGTGCCAAACACGGTCAAACGCCTGTTCCATGTCGAGGAGTACTGCTGCAGCTGCCTCCCGCTTGTTGAAGGCGGCGGTAAGAATATGCAGTACCCTCGTCAGCTGAAGTGTCGTACTATGGTCAGCACGAAACCCGAACTGCTCTGGTCTTGGCTGGATTTGTGGAGAAAGTTTCTGCAATAGCAATTTTTCAAAAATTTTAGAAAGCGAAGGGAGCAGAGTGATAGGCCTGTATGATTTCGGTTCTAGAGTATTCTTGCCCTGTTTGGGCAGCATTATCACTCTGCCCTCTTTCCAGCAGTCGGGGAATTCGCCCGTGCGCAAGATGCCATTGAACAGTCGGGTCACCGCTGCTACCGTACGAAACGGCAGATGGCGCAAGACCTTGTTCGTTATGGCATCCGCTCCGGGCGCCTTCCCCGGCTTGGACGTCATAATAGTTCGCCGAACTTGATTGGGCGAGAAGAAGATGGGGGTGTCTGTTGGTACAAGTTCTTGTGAGAGAAAAGTGGATGTTTCTGTTTCGACAGTGATTGTGTGAGTAGTATTGGCAGTCGGGTTTGGTTGGAACTGGCGTTCAAGGTGTTCGGCAAAGATTTCCGCTCTGTCTTGTGCTCGGTACCGAGGCGTCCCATCCGCATGGAGTAGGGGGCGCACCGGGACCGGGGTGTTTGTGAGTTGTCGGCACAGGCGGTGCAGAGAGGGCCAGTCGTCGCTAGCCTCCTCCAAGCGCCTGCACCAACTCTCAGTTGCGTGGTTTTCTAGGTCACCCTTCACCTCCGCCGTGAGCCGGTTGAGTGTGTTCTTAAGAGTGGGGCAGCGAGTCTGCTGCCACAATCTACGGAGTGCGCGTTTTCTATTAATTTTATCTCGGATTTGGGGAGGCAGCGTCGTAGGTGTCCTCATATTTGAGGTGGCCATCATCGCCGCTCCAGTGGCTCGAAGGATGGTATTAGTTAGCTCATTAGCCAATGAGTTTACATCAGCGGCAGAGGTGACAGGGCAAGTGGGGGTAGTGGCTTCCATCTCCTGTTTGAATTTCGGCCAATTCAGCAAGAGACGTGGCGCTGGCGGCGAGACTCGGATCGGCATATCCCTGAGGACCGCCAGGACGGGCAGGTGGTCCGAGCCCATGTCCTCAGGGATTACTTCTAAATTGGGTTGATGTACCAGGTGTTGATGGACCAACAGGTCGATCACATCGGGCAGGAAGTTGGTAGCAAATGGGAAGTGTGTTGGCGCGGCCGGTCCGGTTACTGTGTAGCCGTGGGCCTCCGCGTCCTGAAGAAGTCGTCTGCCTATGGAGTCTGTGGTGATGGAGTTCCAAGCGATGTGTTTACAATTCCAATCGCCGGCAGCCAGTGTGGGTAGGGGAGAGTTGAGGATGTCATGAACATCACTCGCTGAAAATCTGCTCCCAGGAGGTCTATATATGGCGAAGATGCGTAATGGCTTGCCGGCGATCAGAAGCTCCACCCCCAACGCCTGCATTGACGTCAGTTGTAAGCGCGGCAGCGGCTGGTGAACGACACGCCTGCGTACCAGTACCACAAGCCCGCGGTATGGACCCAGCCCGCTGTGCTCATCCTGTCGGTACAGATGGTAGTTGGAGAATTTTATCTTGTCTGCGGGGCCCAGCCAGGTCTCGCAGACAAGCGCCACGTCAATATTTTTCTCCCTCAGGAGGTTACGAAGGAGGACGGACTTATTTCTAAGCCCGTGGGCATTCCAAAAGAGGATCCTCAGGGGCTTATCCATTATTAGCGTGTAAATTGGCCAAGCCTCTGAGGATCACCGGGACGGGGTCCTGCCCAGCCCTGATGGTTTTTAAGATATCCAGTAGTAACTCAATTGTGGTGTCTATCATGAGTGTGTTACCAGCCGATCTGGCAGCCCCGCCCATGGCAGCAGCTCCGCTTTTGGCTGGCGCGGCCAGCGGTAGTTTGGGGTGCCCGCTCTGGCTGGAAGGTGGATCGGCTGTCGTTGGTATCTCTGTAGACTGGGCTGGGCGGGTCTTCCTTCGTTTTCTTCTCCGTTTGACTGATGTAGAAGAACCGCGGGGCCTAGCCTCGTTCGCAGGCGCCATGAGCGTCGGTGCCTGCTGCATCTGTTCGGGTGGGGCTAGTGGTTCGGCTAGTGTCACCGGGGCCGTCTGTTTTTGGTGTACGGTGAGGGCCACTGTGCCGGCCTTCTTATTTTGGGCTTCCTTGCGGAAGATGGGGCAGGAGATGTTGTTGGCGGGGTGTGGCCCCCCGCAGTTCGCACAGGTCGGTGGCTCGTCTCTGGATCGCTCGCAGTCCCGGGCGTAGTGCTCTCCGCCACAACGCACACAGCGCAGGGGCCGGTGGCAGTTGTGGCTGGAATGCCGGAACTGCTGGCACCGGTGACATTGTGCGGGGCCCTTTTTGCCCCGCCATGACTCAATCTTGATCCCCGGCATGCAAAGCAACTCGGTCACTTCGTATATGCCGGGGATGGTAGCTGCATTCTTCTTCAAGATGGCCAGGAATATGCATCCTGGCCTGCCTGCTCGAGCTCGAATTGGGCGCGCATACTCGGGTTCAAAGCCCAAGAGGCGCAGCTCCTCTATAATGTCGTCCGGTGGTGTGTCCGCTGGTAGCCCACGGATGGCCACTTTCAGGCTTCTTTCCGCGGGCAGTGAGTAACAAAACCATGAGATACCTTCCGACTTCTCGATGTCGGACAGGTACCTCTGAATGGTTCTGTATTCGGTCTCGCTTGTGGGGGAGAACCGCA
This sequence comes from Apodemia mormo, assembly GCA_036924255.1. Classification (NCBI taxonomy): domain Eukaryota; kingdom Metazoa; phylum Arthropoda; class Insecta; order Lepidoptera; family Riodinidae; genus Apodemia; species Apodemia mormo. The sequence continues at coordinate 32,310,786 of JAUPFN010000012.1, read as the reverse complement.
CCCCCCTGCCATAAGGTCTGGCATTGGGGGTGTGGCCCAGCTTGGCTTTCAAATTCTTAAAGTGAACCGCCCAGTTCGGCAGGTGTTCCACGACCAAAGGCGGGTAGCGATGGCCTTTGGCTGGTATCTGTTGGCTGGTCTGCGGCAGGTCTGCGCTCGGCAGCTGGGAGCTGCTGGCAACAGCAGCCGCGAAGCTTGGTTTCTTCAAATGCGTGGTCGTCGGTGTCGTCTGTGATGGTTGAAGCTGTGAGCGACGCTGCAGCCTCGGGTCCTGCTGCGACAGCGGGGCGTCCTGGCTAGGGCAAACCCGTTTGGGTTCGTCCTCGGCCTGGGACGCCTCCACAGCCCTCTTGCGGCGCACTGCGGTGCCTGGTGGCAGTGGTGTGTCACAAATTTGTGACAAAACCTCCGCCTCTTCAGGGGGAATGGGGGTTTAGTCCAGTTCCTTACTACGACGAGTGATGTATTCGTGCATCACCTTCAAAAGTCCAGGGGTGGCGCACGCCCCCTCAGCCGCACGTGCAAGGAACACAATGTCCGCCTCATTGGACGTGCGCGGGGAAAGGCCGTGTAGTGTCTCGTCCGGTTGGTGGTCGGCTACTTTCCGGCTCTGGTCCACCGCGGCAGCGCGATGCGCAGAGCGATCGCGCGCTTCTACGGCGGTCCGCCGCGGTTGGACCCCGGCAGGTGCCGGGCCACGTGGGGTGTCAAATCCAGGTGGTGCCTCAACAGGTTGCATATCCATGATGCCCCCGGAGGTACGAGAGCGCGATCGTTCGCGCTGTGAGCCCTGTGAGGGTCCCGGTGCGTCCTCGCCTTCAACTTCCATGGTGGAAGTCAAGGGAGGCAGACGGGGTCGGACCTGCTGCGACCTACACGGTGACCATCGCTGGCCACCGGGTTTCCCGGAGCAAGGTTGTCCCCTCACCAACGGTTAAATTCAAATATAAATTTAAAAACAAATTTATTGAATTTATTATTTTGTTATTTTTAGGTCCGCGCAGCTTATAGGAACGTCCGCTCGACTCGATGTCCGAGACTGTACCACTGATTTAATATGACGCGTGCAACCGCTTATATACCGCTCGGTCGTCAGCTTCGGTTGCGCTCGGAGATCCTCGGCGGCCGGCTAACGCATGTGAGCGAGAAAGTATTCGAGGCCGCGCGTTGTTGTAATTCGTATTGTTATAGTCTCCCCCTCTGGTACTCGATAACGTCCCGTGAGAGTACCAGGACTCAGGATTGCTATAGTCTCTCCCTCTGATGCTACGGTGGCGTTTGTGGAAACACCGGGATTTATATTGGTTGGTTAAAGGCCTTGCTACTTCGGCAAAACTTTTGAATGAACCTTCTATACCAAGACGCCGTTTGTAGGAAAGAAATTAGTTGTTTTTAGTTTTTAGGCTGTGGTCTATTTATAATTGCGCTCACCTTTTCTGGGTCAGTTTTAATTCCTTCAGGGACTATTACGTGACCTAAATATTTTATTTCTGTGCATCCGAATTTACACTTACGCCTATTGGTTCTCAAATTAAGTCGCTTTCTCTGTCAGTCCCTATGTCCTTATGTCCCTACGTCCCTATGTATGCTTAAATCTTTAAAACTACGCAACGGATTAACATGCGGTTTTTTTTAATAGATAGAGTGATTAAAGAGGAAGGTTTACATGTATAATAACATTCAATGTATTGTAGAGAAATACTGCAATTTTTGAGTTTTCTGATGTCATGTAAATAATTATATTTTTTTCCGCTTACATTGCAAACGCAGGCTAAACCCTACGAGATTTATCAAAATAATGTACTAACAATTTGTACATCTTAAAAAGGTCTACAGAAAACTCCGCGATGGTATATGTTTTATTTATGTATTATTTAACATATGTATTATTTAACAATTAATGTAAAAAAACGTGATTTAACAAACCAGTTTTTAACTTCCCACTACGTATGTAGATAAGGAAGTTACTGATTTTACCCCGATTTTCGAAAATCGAGTTTTCAGATGTTTGAGGTTCTAGGAATCTTTTCCGACTATTTTCACGATGACGTCAGTATGTCTGTATGTATCCGTCTGAATCCAGTTTTATGTAGTTAATGAGATATTTTGAAAACTCAAACTACTTACCTAATTTAAATGACTCATTAGAACATGTTTATGTATTTACCCAGCAACACTCAGCATTGAACTAAGAATAGGTAACTCAAAACATACTTTACCAAAAATATCTTACTGTTAAACTAGAGCAGCGATATACCTAATATATAGAGAGAAGAATTTTATTAGTGGATACCTAACGGGTATATTATTCGAATAACACAAAAATATATAAGCTCGCAAAAAATAATAAAGTCAAATGTCGACTGAAGTGTCATATTTTAAGGCGCATTGATTTGCTTTGAAACTGTGGAATCAATTGACTATTCAAGGCTGCATTTGACTTGAGTTTCATATTTTTCTTACATAAAAGAACACCCTAAATAATAACTGAACGTAGGACGACGACAAGTGACGAGGGCAGAGAAGAATCATATTACAATATACGCTACCTGAGATTCCAATAGAGGACTACCACAGAACTTAAAAATAATCAAAATATACTTTTCAGTTAATACTAGATATTACCCATCTGCTTCAGCGGTCGTAAAAAATCCTCGTATTGTCTAGGCTATTTGAAGAATAGACCATCTGCCGTTCTGCCAGGCAGTTCGTAGAGGCGAAAGATTGAGTATGCAAGTCACAACTATCGGCTCTACAAGGTTAGATCGGTAAGTTCAAGCAGATGGTTCTTTTGATGGAAAGAGACCTTAGTCTATAGACTGACCGCCCCGTTGGTAGAGTGGTTAGCGAATCTAACTACGAATCGATGAGGCTTGGGTTCGATTCCCGACAGGGACAAACATTTGTGTGATGAACATACATGTTTGTATTTATAGGTTTGGGTGTTTATTATTAATTTAATAGTATTTATGTGTATTTATATGAACGTTAGTCACACTATACGTTTTGCGTAACTTAAAAAAACAACATGTTATAACCAAAATATTATTTATTTATTTTATTGCTTTTCAAAATAATCTCCTTTACATTTTCATGCGATCGAACCATTTTTTAAAACAGGGGGACCACAGATCTGAAGGCATGTTTTCTACGTGCTGATTGAACGCTATCACTGCCTCTTCGGAGTTGGTAAAAGTAAAATCTCTCATCAAATCTTTGATTTTGGGGAAAATAAGAAATCACAGGGTGCTAGGTTGGGGCTATGCGTAGGATGAGTGACGAGATGTACTTTTTCGGAAGCTAAAAATGACTGTTTTGTTGGCCGTGTGTGAAGAAGCGTTATTATGGTGTAGGGAATGCGGCTTTTGGGTCGTCTTTCGCGAATTTTTTCTAACACATTGGGTAAACAAATGGTAAAATATCACTCGGCATTAACACTCTTTTGATCTTCAAGTGGAATTGTACAGATGGGGCCCGTAGCTGAGAAAAAAAACGCTATCATTTTCTGACCAACGTTTCTCGCCTGTCTCACTTTTGTTGGCCTGTTCTCATTTTCAAACACCCATTCACAAGATTGATGTTTTTTTTCGTGTTCAAAACAATAAATCCACGTTTCGTCTCCTGTGACAATGTCATAAACAGCATTAGAATGTCCGTGGTCGTACTTCAGTAGCATCTGTGAGCACCATTCCACGCGAGCCCGCTTCTGCTCCGCTGTCAGTTCATGTTCAGTTTCATGTCAACGACAACAAAGTTTCCGACCTTCAATTCTTCGTGTAAAATTTTCTGAATTTGGCTCATACCAATCCCAATAGTCCTCGAATTGTCTCATAGGTAATACGGGGGTTTTCTTCAATTAGCCGCTTAACAGTAGCCACATTATTTTCGTTGACGGCAGTTGAAGGCCGCCCTTCACGAAATTCGTCGTGTAAAGAAACTCGACCTCTTTCAAATTCAGAAAACCAACGCCTCACGATGCTTAAACAAGGTGCTTCTCTCCCAAAAGCATTTTGAAGACGAGCGGCACAGTCTTGCTGAGAAAGAGAACTTTTAAAATCATAAAAAATCATCGCTCTAAAATCTTTTCGACTTAATTCCATTTTCGTTGCGTATGCAGAAATTTGATGTGTGATAAAAAAATAATTGACAAATCATTTCCCGCCAATTGTTTTTTTTTTATAACTAAGAAGTTTGCAACGTTTTAAAAATATAACATTCGAAATTCAAATACTTCCAATTAGCTAGAAGTGCAAAATTTTTAGTATGCCACATGTATTATTGTATCGTTGACTAACAAGTAACACCCATAATACAAGCAATTATAATTTGCTTACTTTGGGGTTAGGTGGATTTGTGTAATTTGTCCAGCGATAGACACCAAATATGTTAATGGTAGGTTGCTATCCTTGTGGCGAGGTCTTATTGCCACATATAGTATACATGTCGGCCACACACTTAGCACATATTTTTAATAGTTAAACTGTTAATGACACCTGCTTATTTAAAAAAAGAAGTTTAAAAGAAAAATTGCTTAGGTATTTGGTTTGTCAGACGCTAGTTTATTATTTTTTTAAGTTGTTTTTTGACAGTGTTTATTATATTTTATTATCTATCGAAAACTGAAACGAAACTAAAACTGCTAAAAAAATGTGTATAATACACGACAGACAGCGCTAGCACAGCAGGTGCATTCGGGGTTGAATTTGAAATTGTAGGGGCGGCATGTGCGAAAAAAAATTCTTCGTCTTGTAAAAAAATGCTTTGAAAACATTTATTGGTTAATTTTTGAAATTTTTGAAGAAAAATCTATGTGTCTGTTGTCCATGGACTTGAGACTAATATCCATTGATTTAAAATCTAATTAGCGCTTCTATTTAAAAAACTATGTCAAGTACCGTAAATCAGATTAAAATAAGTTAATTCGTTCGGGATTTATCAATGCTGAAAATTTTTGAATTTTTCCACTTTTGTGTTTTGGCTTTTTTTCTTTTTCATCTAATCTATTTGTAGCTGAGACACCATTTTGAAATTAAAAAAATTGGGTTGAATGCCATTGGAAAGATTAAAATTGATCATCGTTTTTAAAAGAAACCTTAGATTTTTGAACTCGGTGAAAAAAAATCTATACTTATGTGTATATTCATTTTGCTCCTTTAAACTTAAAATATCTCAATTTCGGGAGAAGCTCCAGGGATGGCCTGCAGAGGCCACCTTACAGTTTTTTTTCATGGAAAATTGTAAACAGGTACATGTCAAGATCTACATACAACCCTTACATGTCAAGATCTGAAACACCAGTTATCTTGACCGCCTTTTAAGAATAAGTATTTTATTTTTGACATCTATAAGTCCCTAAATATTAGTTTGGAAAAACCCCGCCACCGATTGGTTTCACAGATATCAATACGTAATTGACGTCTTCGAAAGGGTTCCGTACCATCATGCAAAAAAATACGATAAAAACTCGTTTATTGTATGGGGCCCATAATATTTATTTTTTATTTTTAGCATTTGTTGTTATAGCGGAAACGGGAATACATAATTTGTGAGAATTTCAGCTTTCTAGCTATTTATGTATATTTTTTGATCATCCTGTTGGTCGAGTGGTTAGCGACCCTGACTACGCAATCGACGAGGCCGGGTTCGATCCCCGACGGGGACAAGCATTTGTGTGATGAGTATAAATGTTTATTAAATATATGCCAGTATTTATATATGTATTTCTTTGTATTAGTATCGTTGACTAACACCCATAACACTAGCAAATAATTTGCTTACTTTGGGGTTAGAGAAATAAGTGTAATTTGTCCCGTGAATATTTATTTATTTATTTATTGAGTACTGCCAACAAGACATAAACTAAATACATGCAAAACGACAAATTACAATTATTATGGTCTAAGTTGCCGCAGTTATAGGCAATAACAGCATTCCCTTAATTATATCTTAACAATATTTTTACTGCATATCTATATTTTAAAAGATGATAAACAGGCATTTCAGAATGACAGAAGGTCTTGACTTAATGACATACATTAGAAAAAAAAATTAAATACAATAGTGATTCTGAATCAAGGAAGTTACATTCTACCCGGAATGTTCATACGCGCTTCAAAATCGTTCCGAAGAGTACCACGACATGGGTGGAGTGTGTCTCTTTCTACTAAATAAAGCGCCAATCGCCATGTATAAGTGCGGCCATACGTAGTTTGCAAATTACTACTAAGTAATTCTACTAATTTGAGAAACAGTTTTTGCATTGCATAAGTAATTACGTAATAATTAAAATAAGCACATTTCAGAACTCACTGTGTTAATTAGGTACAATACATTTTATGCTAATGTATTTATGGACGTGTATGAATAAAAGGGATTTAACGATTACCGACTAGATATAATAATCTACCATCAGATAGTTTTATTTACACTGGCAATTGCAAGAAAGGGACAACATCCACTCTTGTCGCTGTCTTGCTCAGAACATTTTTCCCCTCTGTTAAATAAGAAACAAATGTCAACTTTATTGTAACGAAATAAAGTATATTTTTATTTTTCAAATACTGCTTCGTAGTAATTCCAATTATATAAGTTCCTTGTTCTGAATTAAATCTAAAATTTAAAAAACAATAACAAATATATACATAACAAATATCACGGTTTATTACATACAGCCTGGTGACAGACGAAGAGACAGACAGCGGAGGCTTAATAATAGGGTTCTGTTTTGTCTTTTAGGTATGGAACCCTAAAAAAACGTAAATAAGGTAGTGGAAGCATACTTCAAGCATTGTATGTTTCAAAATTGTATTCCAATTAAAGTCAAGTTTTATAAATAAAATAACTAGTAGAGAAAATACGAAGTCCTTATTAATTGCAATAGAAATTATCCGTCGATTGACAGAAGGTACAAAAACATTATCCGTCGATTGACAGAAGGTACTTAATGGGAAAACAAGCGGCTGCTTCATCAAAATCAATCCTCTCGACCCGCATTCAACGAGTCCCTAATGAAGTCTGATCAAATTAAAATAAAACGCTCCATTGTGTCTGCACTACTATTTTAATCACCATAATTTATACTACCTTAAGTCTCATTTGAATTGGAGATAGGATTTCGCGTTTCGGGTTACTAATTTTATTTAAGGCGCGGTGTTTTTTTCTGGGTTTTCTGGGAAATTGGGTTTCTTTGACGCTCAAGTACGAGGAAACCAAAGGAAAATATCCCACGCAAAAAATACAAAGTATAGAACAAGGTCTATAGAAAAATGTTAACCAAATAGAATATTAAATATTTGTTTAATATTTTCAATAAAAAATCGTAATTTGCTTCACAAAAAAAGTTTGTCTTCGAAATTCTTTGTATTTTCAGTGGTAACAACAAGTTTTTTTAAATGAATATAATAGAAATAAAATTTTATTAAAACTTTAACCAGACAAATATTGAATTTAATACGTGTATTCTGAGTTATCTAAGGAAATCCTGCAAATTAAACGTTTATTTATAGTCTAGTTACAGTTTAACAAAATCTTCTTGTTTGCTTTGCTTTGCAATTTTTAGCCTTATTTAACGTGGTGCAAATGTCAAATTAGATTACGCGCTAATATGCGTTGTGTGAGCGAATTCGACGTTTTTAAATCGTAGTCATTCCGCGCCTTAAGTAATAATAGTATTAAACTTAATTTAATTAGAACGCTATTCTTGGTTAGAACACGTCTCGATAACAGCAGGCTACCCTCAGTATTAAGGCCCATATAAATTTTTAAGGTTATTACAGCTATTGAATTTAGTCTTTATACATTACATACGTGAGTATATATTTTCACACTAGGTTCTTAAGGGATAACCGGACAGACCAATTGTCGCATTTTTTTATAACACAAACGCAAACAAACAGATGGCTCTCCTGATAGAAAGATAAACCATCGCCTATAGAGACCAAAGATGTTAATGGTGCGTTGCTATCCGTGTGGCGGGATGACAATAACACATGCATAAGTCTACGGGTTACCTTACCCAAACCGGAACATGACAATGAGAATCATTGACGTTATTGCAGCAGGAATAGGTAAGGCGGTGGTATCAAATACTCGGGCGAGACGTTTCGGAAGTCTACGAATCGATCATATAGCAAAGCAGAATTTCGCCAAGTCGAGCCTGAGGCACTAGCTCAGCGGTAAAACGTCCCGGCTATAGGGAGACAGCAAGTTCAAATCCTGCATGTCGATATTTTTCTTTGTTGCTTTTCAAGTTTTCCCAAGTACGGGGTGAGTGCTATAACACAACAATAATTATAAACACGAAAGTACCTGATCAAAATTATAAACGTGAATTTCATCTGCAACGATGAACTCATTTAACTAGTTATACGTAAGTATACTTAGCGATCAGTAGAATCGACGGAATTGATCATATAGCAATGAAGAATTTCGCCACGTCGAACCTGTCGCCACTAGTTCAGCTGTAGAGCGTCCCGGCTTTAGGGAAACGGTCGCAAGTTCAAATTCTGTATGTCGATAATTTTCTTTGTTGTTTTTTAAAGTTTTTCAAGTCTACGATTTAGTCACGATGGTAGTGAAACGTATAGCCAATTAGTCTTCTTTTTCGATCTGCATGGTAGAACGGCGTTTTTTTTTATATTATAAGATAGCAAAGAAGCAGATGGGACTCCTGATGAAAAGAGTCAACCATCGCCTATAGACACCAAAGATGTTAATGGTGCGTTGCTATCTTGTGGCGAGGTCTAATGCCACATGCATAAGTTTACCAGCTATCTTACCCTCCAAACCGGAACACGACAGTGACAAGCGCTGACGCTATTGCGGCAGGAATAGGAAAGGCGGTGGTACCAGACCCGGGCGAGACATTGCACAACTCTACCACCTAGTAGTCACGATGGTAGTGACTCCCATAGCCAATCGGTTGCCTTTTACGACCTGCTTGGCAGAACGGCAGTTGGTCTATTCTTCAAAGGAGCCCAGAACCAACACGGGATTGGCCAATCTTTAAACGAGCTCCGACAAACATATTATGATCCCTGCAGACATGCCTTGCCTCTTGCTTTGCATGAAATCGCGTATGCCATATAGTTAGATATTAATAGTGTATTGTTATTTGTGCAGTGAATGTAATGATACTTATTCTTCTAAACCGGAGTTTAGAAGATTAAGTTGTATTATATTTACTACTTAATCTTCTAAACAGTGACAAGCACTGATGCTTCTGCAGCAAGAGTAGATACTCAATGCATAACCCTAACCTTCTACTAGTCACGACGATAGAGACACGTTTGTTATAGCCACTCGATCGGCTTTTATGACATACCTGGCAGAACGGCAGTTGGTCTATTCTTCAAAGGAGCCCAGACTAACACGGAAAAAGATCTGTAAACTTACTGCTTTTGCTGCTAAATAGTTCTGGCACGTGATTTTGTACCAACTTCTTATTCTTCTTCGACTGTAGTATCATTTCGTGAAAGGCGAACGATTGAGAAAATAAGCCATTGTCGTCGATTATGTGATTTGACGTATAGTTAAAGATCCGCACTTTTTTCAAAAATCAACCCCGAAGGGACTGAGATATAAGATAAAAGTTTGAATGAAAAACTATATCGACGACATGTTTATTCACTCTCGGATGAAGCTGCGTGAGTCAGCTAGTGTTAAATAAATAAGAAGATTGTAAAAAGGGATGCTCTTAAACCAAAATGAATCAGATTTTTTGGTGTTATAAAATACCGTTTGATCCGTTTCAAAAGCTTTCAATGGCGTACCTATTCGTACCTTTTACCTACTCACTTTTCTTATACGTGGATTCCTTTATTAGATTCAATAGACAGATATATTTGCATGTGAAAGGTTAAAAGCAGGTCGAGAATTGTGTGAGGTCCTTACACGAAATTTAGACTGAAAAATTTACGATTTGAGTAAAAACTTGAATCATACCATTAAACCTAACTCTTTTATTTTTTGGTGTAATGGGCTAACTAAGAAGTTGATGGTTCAATTGATGGAAAGAGTTACATTACCTATATACACCAAAGATGTTAAGGGTGTGTTGCTGTGTGGCGGGATTTAATTCCATTATTCAAACAAGCAGATGGTTCTTTTGATGAAAAGAGGTAGCTTTCGTCTATAGATTACAAATGATCCCCCTCGCTTTGACCGGCCCACTGGTCGAGTGGTTAGCAACCCTGATTACGCAATCGACGGGTTTCGATCCCCGACGGGAACAAGCATTTGTGTGATGAGCATAAATGTTTGTATTTCCGGGTTTGGGAGTTTATTAAATATATTCCAGTATTTATATATGTATTTCTATGTATTAATATCGTTGACTAACACCCATAACACAAGCAAATAATTTGCTTATTTTGGGGTTAGATCAATAAGTGTAATTTGTCCCGTGAATATTTATTTATTTATTTAATCACAAAGATGCTAATGGTGCTTTTCGTTCGGCTAGGATTTAACTCCATATGCATAATTTTATTAACTATCTTTTGTCTTGAAATATCATAGTGACAAGCACTAAGGCTATGGTGATAGGAATGGTGAAACGTCGCACGCAAATCCAGGTGAGCTATTGCAGAAATCTACCATCATTAGTCATGACAATAATGACTCATTTAGCCGATCGTTTCCCTTTCACCGAATGATATGCGGCAGAAATAGGTAAAATAGCCGAACCAAATACAGTTGACACGTTGCAGAACTGTAGGTACCAGTCCAGTAATCCATTCAGTAATTTTACGTGTTCATGCTAAAAAATTATTGCTATCCATCGTACTGTCTTTCTTCCTGGCAAGCAATCTCAAGTTCATACACATACTTGGAACCAAAAATTTAAACTAAAAGAATTGTAAACCGGTTATCAGGCCATCACCAAAACCTCCCACTAATTTAATCATTTAAGCTCAAAGGAGAATATTAAACTATACCTAAGCTTTGCTCTAAATGCAGATTTTTTAGAGTTCAAAAAATCTAAAGTTTGTTTAAAATAACAGTATTTTGTTTTGTGTAAAGCTGTATATTTTGAAAACGTTAATCGATTTTGATCTTTCAAATGGCATTCAACCAATATTTGAGCTCGAAAATAGTACCTACCTTAGCTACAAAATGAATTGGTTGAAAACGGTGTAATATCTAAAAACATTTCTTTTAAAACTTTCCTCATTTATAAATACCGAATAAATTAACCGATTTTAATCAGATCTAATACCGTAAATATTACGCAGTTTTTTTAAGCAGCATAGCGGGATGTTAAAAATAAATAAAAACGAATCTGAACCAGACAAGTTAAAAATACTCGTAAGACTTCACGTTTCTATTAGTACAATGTTGTTTTCAATTCGCCTGATTAGGTTTCTCGGCGTTGAAAACAAGGACATTTGGAGTCTGAATAAAAATAAAACGAGAGGGCAAGTGAAGTGAAGTAGTATTGCTTGCCAGTCTTTTCTTGACTTTTGTTCTTTTTTTATATCATAAGATAACAAACAATCAGATTACTCCCCTGATAGAAAGAAACATCTATCAACTATAGACACCAAACATGTTAATATTACGTCGCTATCTAATGCCGCGTGCATAAGTTTATCGGCTACCTTACCCTCTAAACCAGAACATGACAGTGGAAAGCACTGACCCAAGCGTTTGGTACCACCGCCTTACTTTCAGTAAAAGTCACTATGTCACTACTATCGTGACAACTCGTTTTTTTTTTTTTTGAAATGAAATGAAATTTATTTATTGCTCAGAATACGGTACAGTTTTATAGGTTTACATTAGTTATAATACATCAAATATAATTATAAATTAAAACTACTAATTTAATATTACTTCGGCACAAAAATTTAAGTATTTGAACCAACAATAAATTAGAATAATTATACAATCGTCATATGCCTGTCATGGTTAATATTTCTAGTAGTACTAGATGGTAGAGTTCTATAACGTGCTGCCGGTTTCGATGATTTAACTCCTTCATATTCCTGTCGCAATAGCGTCGGTTCTTGTCAGCGACGTGTTCTCTTTTTGAGAATAAGGTACTAACAATCAATTGCACAGCATTTTCCTAAATCCTAAGTAGTATGCTGTCACTTTTTGTCTTAAATAAAAAGAATGTGACAGCATGTCGCTAAAGACTGTCCAAAGCTAAGACAAAATTGGTGTAATTAGCAATTATATAGTGGTAACCGTTTTAAGATATTGTTACTTTGCGGAAATCCATTATTAAAAAGGTGAAATTAATTAAATTTTCTATTAGGATAACAGCAAATTTAATTAATTTCATCCTTTTTAATTATGTAGTAGTATTACACAACTGTTCAGTTCACGGATGATAGCAAATTTAATTAATTTCACCTTTTTAATTATGTAGTGGTATTACACCCTACGCGAATAGCAACGCACCTATTGGTAAAAGAATAGGTCTTACCTAATTCTGCTTCAATAGCGTCAGTGCTGAACACTATCCTATTCTGCTTTGGAGAGTTGTCGCTGTCATTAAATTAAAACGAATCAAAAACATCTTTCGTGTCTGTAAGCATTGATTGTCTTTTTGCACTAAGGAGCCATCAGCTTGTTTGGCATCCTGTTGTTAAAAAAACAGTGTATTAAAATCTATACTAATACTAGCTTATTTGCCATACAAATTATTTGTATTCAATATTTTGTTGTGGTACTTGAGAGGGGAGGTGTTAATTGAGATAAAAAGTATCCTTTTTTTATAATCGAACAAACCGTAGCTATCTACGAAATTTCATTAAAATCGATTCTGTAGTTTAGAAATCCATAGCGGATGAACAACGTGACACGTAATTTAAATATATATTAAGATTATAAACGCAAAAGTTTGTCTGTTATGCTTTCAAGGCTAAATTGCTAAACGGATTTAGATGAAATTTGAAAAAGAGATAGAGATCCGTAGTAAAAGGTAAAAAACTTTTTCCAAAAGTGGAACTCATTATGGAGCTGAAATAGGGGTTGAAAAATTGTATGAAAGAACACTGGCCACGGTCCTCACATAGCTGGAGTCATGATTAAAATTTTATGTCTTAGCCTATATTTGCATTTATGAACATTGTTCTAATTTTCTAAAACAATCTACGTTTAGATATTTTATTGATTCAGGCGTTACTTTGCGGAAATCCATTATCATTAAGAACTAGCTGACCCGGCAAACGTTGTTTTGCCATTCATATTAGGAATCCATAGCGGACAAACAACGTGACACGTAATTTATATAAGTCTACGGGATTGTCCTTCCACGCAGCCAAAATGGCGTTAAACTTTATATGGTGGTTAAGTATTCTTAAATTTTCTATTTTTCCGCGCAAGTTTCTTAATATTTTCTTTTATAAGAACCTTCTCCTTACAATTACAAACACAATAAAAAAAATTACCGAAATTGGTCCAGCCATTCAGGCGTGATGTCGTGACCAAGAAAATAGGGATTGATTTTTATATAATATATAAGATAAGAATAAGAAGACATTTATTAAGGTGAAATTAATTAAATTTGCTATTATCCGCGGACTGTTCTTACGTATCTTCCGCAATGGCCCCGATAAGAAAGACGTCAGTTTAATCACTACGTAGTATAAAAGAAAGTTGCTTTCCGCTGTCTGTCCCTAATTCTTATGTATGCTTAGATCTTTAAAACTAATCAACGGATTTTGATGCGGTTTTTTTAATAAATAGAGTGATTCATGAGGAAGGTTTATATGTATAATATTTATATAGCAAAACAACGTTTGCCGGGTCAGCTAGTAAATGTATAAAACTCACCGATGGTCCGGACAAAAAGAAGACCCCAGCGGGACAATCACCACCCACATCCACCATACTTTTACACCTATGTCCCACGCCGGCACTAAGCAAAAAAGCATACAATTTATATACGTCCTCACCACACGTTTCACTTAGAAACCGAAGCATCTTCAGGAGAAACGAACACTACCTTACTCTACGTGTAGAGTGAGATAGTGTTTCAGTTCGCGGCTAATAGTAAATTTAAATAATTTCACCTTATTACGTTTAGATATTTTATAGATTATATACAAAAACCCGTAATTCTGTCTAGATTTTTTTATAAGATAGCAAATAAGCAGATGGGTTTCTTGGGAAAAAGAGATAACATTGCCTATGGACACCAAAGATGGCAATAGAGTATTGCTAAAAGATGCATAAAACGACACGCATTTTAAAAACTACATCGTAGTTAGTAAACAGAACTAAATAAAATCTTTTAATTGTACTACAGTGAAAATATTCCCTTGGCGAGTGTTCTCAATTGTTTTTTTCATTTTTGGTAGGCACTACACGGTATGTCATATCTTCAGACTTCATATCATTATAATTACTTGCTAAGGTATATAAGAAAAATAATAGCTTATTTTCGTTTTGATATTTACAAGATTTCAATGACACTAATTTGTATAACAAAAAATCGCCTTATTTAAAGAGTTTAATTTAACCCGTATCGCGATTTTCGTACAGACGTATGTACAAAAACTTTACGCGCGAGAAGTGATTTCTGTACACCCGTCTGTACAAAATTAACTCGCTCCAATTGGCCGTTGATTTTGCGCTTCTGCATCCATGTGACGCGATTTTTGTATTGTATTTATTTTCTATTGGCTGTCGTCTTGAGACTGAGTACAAAATAACCAATGACCGAACAAGAAATTGGCCACAATAAATTAACAAAACACGATCGGCCGTGCGACATCTTTACTTGTAGTTTGAACATTTTACAGTGCGTACCGGCTGTGTTTAGAAATGGCTGTATTTTGTGTGATAGTTTATATATAGATAGTAGATAGTTTGTTCATTATGTATACTATAAAGTTATGGTATTGTTTGAGTGATAACGTAACTTAACGCAATTTAGTGTAAAACTTTAAGCAACGTGAGATAGTGGTGAAATTTTTTACAAAGTTAATAATTATCACAGGATTTGAATATTAGGTAAGCTTTTATTTATTATTGTAATAGTAGGAACGAATAGGAAATTTTATACAGATTACGTTGATATATAGTATATATATAAAATATAAACGAAAATATATGTATAAACCGATTTTTTGAAACCTAGGCATAAAAAAGGGAGGCTTCCAGACACGGAGCAATACCGCGAATTTTTTATTGGCCAGGTAATCACGTCACGGGTTAACCAGTCTTCTTTCCTAAATTCATGATTCTCTACTCGCAGACGAACAGCTTCGTACACGACTGGGTCAGCCTAAAATAAAATACAGTATATAACTCGACATAGGAATTAAAAATTAGAATCGTGAACAAATAACAAAATGGCTGAACGTAACTAATTCAGGTTTCTGCTGGTACATTGTTGCTGCCTTCAATTCGCCTGATTCTTTGTAGGTACTTACATGTGTTGGTAATAACCGTGTTTCCTGAGCGAAATCGTAAAAGTTATATTTATTACTAAAATACTTTGTTTTATATTTCTCTATGACTCGCCTTTTTAGTTCAGTAGTTTGTGGGACTCGGAAAAATCAAACCATCTTTGGTGGTGATCTTTCACCACTCATTTAGTCAGCCGATAAATTGTTGATCTCGTGGGAAAAGGAGAATGATTACGGTCCACATAAAGTTCGCCTAGAAACTTTGCAATGGTACAATTTGCAAAAAACCTACAAGGATTATGAGTTCTTATTTGAATTCACAATTATTATATACTATTTTTAGCCATTCATGTCGTATATGTCGGCAACATAAATATAATACGTTTTTGCATCTCTCATTTGAAGATTATTTTATTTTAACCAATAAAAATTTAAAAGATGAACAATCTTTGTTTACAATAACAAAGCAAAATATGTAGTGTCGCTCGATCACAGATTTAATAGATTATACGAAATATCTATGAAATAGATGAGGTTTGTTTTTCTTTTTTTAGGAAGATACTAAGATCTTCTTATATTTTTATACAGCCTTTTACATTGTAGGATTCGACGATAGCAATAAATATTTCCCTTCTTGTTGCCTTTTAAACTTAAAATAATTTGTTTAACATTTTACATCTTACCTATCCGACATTTTTCTAACTTGTTTGGTTTCTAACAGGAATAGACGGGGTTTAAGTTCGCAGTCTTATGACTAAGACTGCGAACTTAAACCCCGTCTATTCCTGTCAATATATTTTATATATATTTTTGTTTTCGTTTTGATGTTTTTTTTTTGTTTTTATATTTTTTGACAAAAATAGTTTTTCGTAGCATCAAAGCGGCAAAAATGTCTATGCCATACATGCTAGGTTTCGTGCTTTCTTTTAAACTGCTAAAGTAGTTCTAAAAATTTTGGATATAAACTCAACGGTAACTTATAAAAAACAATTTATCCGCCTCACAAACATTATAAAATTCGTTATTTTATTGTTACTCTAACACATTTCGGTCACCCGAGCCGAGTACTTTAAAATTAGCTAATCTTATAAATAACAAGATTATTATTTATTTTAGTCACTTAAAATTCAAAATAAGAACAAACTTTGTTTACAAAAACAAAGCAAAATCACAGATTTAATAGATTATACAAATATTAGTCTATGAAATAGATGATGCTTGTTTTCTTCTTTTTTTAAAAAAGATACTAAGATTATCTTGTATATATGGGTGATTCTCAGATAACTGTGATTTTTTATGTCTAGTACTTTATTTATCATTCAACATAACTTTTTTTTTATCAAAAAACTATAAATATGATAAATTTGATAGTATTCTACAATCTACATGAAAAATTAGGACATAAGTGGACACGGATCACATATAACTTACGGAAATACACTCAAAATGTTAGTACCGTGGCATGTCCGATTCTCATTTTTTAAACTATATGTATAAATTTCTATTAAAATTCGTTTGGTAATTTAAACTTTATCTCTTGTAACTAAAGTATAATGCATAGACCATAAAATTATATTGCAATCATACCAAAATATTAATTGGTAAAAAGAAATAATCATCATTGATTCATGTCCGAGAATTTTGTTGAATTTTTAATTTTAAAATGTTTGCCGCCTAAGCTCCATCTTTCATTCAGTTTCATGCGCCCTCTCTGGTGGCATTTTAAAGAAGGACTATTTGTATACTATTTGCAGCTGTGTCTTTATTTTATAGTGTCAACATTATGATAAGAGTAATATGTTTTGTTTTGAAAAAGGTAAGTCATAAAATTACAAGTCAGTACCATGGTATTGAAATTTACGAGTGTTAATGCGATGTTTAAATTAATTATACTAAATTTTCATTCATTTTTACGTGAAAGATTAAAATTATTTGAAAAAATTTTTTAATTATCTGCAATAAAAAAGTTAGGTTAATTATTAATTGAAATGTCAGTACCGTGGATGTCAGTACCATGGTAAAATTAACAAATAATTTTGTAATTTTTTTTCCCTTAAAGTTTTAGTTTATTATTATGTTTAGTTGTTCTAGTTTAATCAAAAATGACTCCAATACTCCGGACAAAACTCAAAGAGATACCTGGGATCCAAAACTTGTGCAATAATATGACGTCTACGAAAAGCAAAAAACGTGAATTTAAAACAAAAAAAAAAGTTACTAAAATTCAGCAGGATGAAAGATTAAAGAAAAAGAGAAGCGGAAAGATAACGAAGACGGAAGATAAGAGAATGATGAAAAATATTGTCAAAAAGAACGAGAGAAAGAACAAAGTGAAATTTGGTAACGACAGATCTACTTTTGACATGTTGGTATCAACTTTGCGTTGCTCCGTCAAAAAAATTGACGTAACTACTCCACAAATCGAAACTATTGATGCCTTACTGCCGGAAAAATTTCCTTCTTTTACTGGTACCATGAAAATGCACCAATACACTTGGAGTAAGAAAAACCCTGGTCTAATATTATTTAATTCATTAAGTTGTCTTGATTGTCTACCTGGCGTAATATGTAAACATTTCTCGATGGGAATAATAAATTACGATGATAATCGATTTCCATTAGATTCTCCGAAAGTACAGAATGATAAAATGTCGAAAAAATCTCAGAAAGACACCGAAGTCAATAATGAAATTAAAAAACCAAAAGTGACTCCGACTGTAACCCTTCGGAGGAGTGTACGAAATAAAAAATAATTTACCAAATATTGTGATAAAATACTCTAAGTTGTAAAATAATATTGAATTATAAAAAAAATATGTATTATTGTTTTTTACATTCATAATTGTTAAAAATTGTAGTAGATTTCATCTATCAACTTATGTTAAATTTAGTTTTGTTCTAATATTATAAAAAAATTTTCTTCTAATTCCATAATTAATAAATTTTAAAGATTGTTAATATCAAGAAAAAAACTTTAAAAATTTCTTTGGATTATTATGATCTCTAATTTATTTTGCTACTTTAAGATTTTGAAAAAATTTAGGTAAGTAATTTGAATTTTTCATTTATATGTCAGTACCTTGGAAATGATGTCAGTACCGTGGCATTGAAATTTTCAATTTTTGTCATAGTTTTTGATTTGTTGTAGTTGTAGTAAAACTACATTACAGGCTTAATTCTGTGGGTAATTAGATAACAATAACACCCAAAACATGGGTTTTGAAACATTTTTAATTTTAGGAAAATTAAAATTTAAAAAATCACAGTTATCTGAGAATCACCCATATACAGTCTTCTGTGTTGTAGGTTTCGACTATAATAATAAATACTGTTAGCAACCGTGGTTGACAACAAGACTAGCTGACCAGATGTGCGGCGCACCTGTGTTATGCACCTGTTATTGTGAGATGATGACGTTATAACAACTTTTTTTTTTTCGGAATGCCTCAATTGCTGTTAGCCTTATGGGCTGATACAGCTTCACCGGTCGCGGGGGCGAGCAGAGTGCTCAGCCAGAATTTAAAGGTGTAGGGCTGTACGCCCTCCGCCCTGAGAGTGTCTCCTGTGAGACCGAACCTCGGCTTAGGGTGGGGTCGTGATTTGCGATGAGAGGGCTAGTGGCATTGTTTTGTCCGTCCGCCGAACCTTGCCCTTGGGCTCGGTTCGCCGAAGGGCGAAACAGGGGTCCTCGTCGCCGCCGGCGGCGACGGTGTCGCGAATGTAGGTGTGTAGTGTTTACGTGTAAACCGTTGGCCAGAGTTATTGGGTCATCGGAATCGGTAAGAACGTGGCGGGGCCTACGTAGTTTTGGGATCGGGATTAGGGTCTGGGATGTAGTCAGCCGCGGCTACCACCAGTGGGTTCGGATGCGAGATGGCACGATCGAAGTATCTTTTAGAGATGTCTTTGAAATGCTTTGCTAAGCTCGGCAATTCAAGATCGTTATGGAGGTCTACGTTGCGCATATACCACGGTTCTCCCGTGGCAATACACAAGAATTTATTTTGTACCACTTGCAACGGATGCAAGTCCGTACGGGGGAGATGGGCAAACGCTACGCAAGCGTAAGAAAAGATGGGGCGTACGCACGACTTGTAAAGTGTCACCTTGTATCTAAGTGACATTTTACTGCGTTTATTGATAAGATGATATAACCGACCTACAACGAACTTAGCCTTGAGTCATAACAACAATGAACAAAATATATAACGAAGAATGGTATAAATAGGCGGGGATAACATGTTATCAATTCATTTGTAATTCTATCGCTTCTCAAGGGCGTTACTCTGCCCAAAATTATACTGTGCGTATAAAAGTGATTCAAGTGTTTTATTTGACCAAACTGCTTCTCGATAATAATACTTTCCTTTAGTATTTAAACAAATAGTTATTGCTTAAGTTGGCTAAATGTACCAATGTGGCGCGAGCGACGATATGATTTCTTGCTCTGTGATGGAGATTCATCCATTTTACCATCTTTATAATCCATTTTGCCAGTCACCAATTATTCCTGTTGTGTTCCGGTTTAGTACAAATATTTTACAGGTTGATTGGTAAAATATTGTGCATACTGAAGAAAGATGTTCAGTACTCGATTTACATACTGAATATGTAAAAAATAAATGAAAGTAATTTAAAAACTTAAACCAACTTCAAAATCTGCCAAATGTACCTATACCTCAAAAACTACTAAACCAATTTTGATAAAACTTGCACTTTTCCCTAAGTTTAAATGGCATGGCATTTACTTCCTGAGAAGTTCGTGGACAAACATACAAATGTACGACAAACAAACGTACATATTCTTACGAAATCAAGTAAATGTTTGGACGCTTAAATAGATAGATCATCATGCTCAAATATTATACAATTCCAACAATATTACACACGTACAGGCCAAACTGATAACCTGTGTTTTTTCGTCGGTTGAAAATAGACTTACCTAAATTTTGACATCATTGTCTAATAATCTATACCAATAAATAAAATTGGAGAGTCTGTTTGTAATATTAAAATAACCGCTTTTTACTAAATGCTTATGGATGTTTACACGGTACGTATACCAAAATAACATTTTTTAAATTTTTTGTCTGTCTGTCTGTCTGTTTTTTCCTGACGTTATTCAGTCTTTTACTAGTCCACCTGTACAAACAACCTCATGATTTTAATTGAATAAACTAACTTACTAACGTAATGGCTGTCAAAACTTTGTATGACGCTTAAGTAAGAAGCCACTCGGAATAATATTCTGCAGGAGGATCTCCTGGTGAACACAAATATAGTGTTATGTTAGAGCACGCCCAGAACAAGTTCCTAAGATATTTATGTGTGAAACTGTACGGCATGTATCCTTTTTACCCAATTCTATATTTTGTACTTACAATGGTAGGGTGCAATGAAATGAGAGTGTGACAAGAGTGTCATTTAACCGGTTATCTTATAAGGTTTTTTTTTTATATCATTAGATAGCAAACATGCAGATGAGTCTCCTAATGGTAAGAGTCAACCATTGCCTATAAGCACCATAGATGTTAATGGTGCGTTGCTAACTTGTGGCGAGGTCTAATGCCACATGCATAAGTTTACCGGCTACCTTGCCCTCCAAACCGGAACAGACAGTGACAAGCATTGACGCTATTGCGGAAGGATACTTCAAGGTAAGAAGCATCTGTTAAGCCTTCGTGTACAAGACCGCTACTTATGGAGACGACGCCGCCTGTCACTATTAGCTGTACCCAGGGCTAGAACTAGCTTAATGGCACAAACACCATTGACTCGAGACTTAAAAATAATTTAACCACGTGTTGCTCCGAGCTCCTTTAAAAAATAGGCCAACTACCGTTCTGCCAGGCAGGTCGTAAGAAGCAACCGATTGGCTATGAGAGTCAATACCATCGTGACTACTAGGTGGTAGAGTACTGCATTGTCTCGCCCGGGTCTGGTACCACCGCCTTACTTATTCCTGCCGCAATAACGTCATTGCTTGTCACTGTCGTGTTCCGCTTTGGAGGATAAGTTAGCCGGTAAACTTATGCATGTGGCATTAGACCTCGCCACAAGTTAGCAGTGCACCATTTACATGTTTGGTGTCTGTAGGTGATGGTTGATTTTTTCCATCAGGAGACCCATCTGCTTGTTTGCAGTTTTATGATATATACAAAAAATTGGTCCAACACAGAATGGATATTTCTAATTGCAACTGGAATTAAATAATGAAAGTTATATTATATGTCGTTAGTTTTTTCTTTATAAGATAGCAAACAAGCAGATTGGTCTCCTGATGGAATCATTGTTAAATGTTTAAAAACTTGTCTGTTTCTAAATGTCCTTGTTTTTCGTTATAATATATGGTTTGTAGATTCTTTCTTGTATTATTAACTTGAAGTCGTCGATTGGCAAGAAATAGCGCAGGACAAAGAGAGATGGAAGACTCTCGTTTCGGAGGCCAAAATTCACTTCGTGTCACTGAGCCAGCGGAGTACGCGTCAAAATAACTTGTAAAAAGTTTTATTGAATAAAGTACTTCTGATTTCTGATTTCTGATAAGTAAGTGTTATTTAGTTAGTAGAATTTTGTTTATCTTTATCTTTTTATTTTGTTTAAGTACTTAGAATTTATAATATTTGAAATACCGCCCTACTGCATTGGGCAATGTCCTGGAATGGTAGTTGAGTAAGCAAGTAAATAAATAAATATAAAAAAACTTGTACATCGATTTATTCTTTAAATTTTTATAATTCTATTAATAAGCACATATATTTGGACGTTTTTAATTTAATCACATCGCAAGGGGCGGAAAGATTTGCATAAAGTTGGTGCAAATGTAATAACCAACTCTAGATTTAACATGTAGCATACGTTTGATCTCGGAATAACAATGAGCTCCTGGGGAATGAAGAAAAGTTTTATGCTTTTAGGTTTCCGTACCCAAAGTGTAGGTGATAGCTAGACAGTTAAAATGTTTACAGATGATGCATTTCTGTTGCCGCTATAACAACAAACACATACTAAATATAGCATAAATAAACATTTAAGGGGTCTCCCATAGATCAAACGTGATTTTTTTATATGGTATGATGATAATAGTACGAAACCCTTTCTGCGCAAGTGCGACTTGAACTTAGATTTTAAACGTGCATTACCATCTTTGTGGTGGAATGGCAATGCTAAATGTCAATGATTAAATTAGTATCCAGTATTAAGTTTTATTAATAGCTCATAATTAATTTATTATGCACTACCCAAGTTTTTTCTCTCAGCATTACGGAAGGCAAACTGTGAGAAAATGCTTAATAGCATTAAGTTACGCCTTTGTACCATTATGTGCAATAAAGTGTTTAAGTAAATAAATAAATAAATGATTGTCACTGTCGTGTTCCAAACCGGAACGCGACAGTGACAATCATTGACAGTTGATATCAAAACCTTTAGACGGCACTTTAGATAGCTTTAGACGGCACAACTTGGTTTTTGAGTATCCAATAAAGTGTTTGAGTCGCCCTGTCTTTATATTATTTTCGGCCTGAGAAGTATACAACCGTTTGCACAGTACACAACCGTAGACTAGTCTAAATACAAAATTTTTCAAAAAAACATATATGAAATAATTACTCCTTTAATCATATGATATATAAATATTCAACCATTTCATATACATTCGATACAGAACAGTTGCGTTCATATTCTAAATGTGGTTGGACCGCACAGTACACAACCGCAGAGATTGTGTGGTTTTTAAATGTGTCACTTTGATAATAATATATGTATATTGTTACAAAAGCTTTGTTATAAATTAGCTAACTGATAACCACGTCATCGCCTGCTTTGTAAAGTTTTTTTTTTTATTTGATAGGATAGCAAACAAGCAGCCAACAAAGATGGTAATATTGCGCTGCTATCTGTGTGCTATATAATGGCAATATGCCACATGCATAAGTTTACCGGCTGCCTTACCCTCCAAACTGGCAGCGACGTTGACAGGCACTGACGCTATTTTGCGTATGTCAAAAACGATTCTAACGATTTGCCTGACATTGGAAATATTGTATATATATGGAGAAGAGCTTACCTATATAGGTATTTTGTACAAACGTGCGTTTTCTATAACTGCTAGCAAATAGCTAACATCTCGTAACATTTTTCATCCCTATTTTAACCGTTTAAACTGAAGTAGTGGATGAAATTTGTATGTAAAACTATATCGATGACGCTACTCCACTCGCGCCAAGCTGCGCGGGTCATCTTGTCTAAATATATTTTCCGAAAAAACAAAAGATGGTATATTCATATTCGGAGTTCGGAGCCTTTTGTTTTGCTAAAGTAAAAAAAGTATCATCACGCCCGTTTTCCTTGCGGAGTAGACACAGTAAACCGAACGTCTACAGATTTTCCGGTTATCACGATTCACCTGTTTATCGGTTGGCGAGATAAGTGGTGATCTCCATCGCTGCATTTTACCGATCTCATAACGATTGTTGACCTTTCCTAGGGATAACCGGGACCGACGGCTTTACGTGCTTATGCACCACGCATCAAACTCTAAGCTGTTATTGAGATTTTGGATTTCCGTGAAAAACATCGAAAAAAACTTAATAACACCTTTGCTCGAGCCAGAGATCGAACCTAAAGATCTGACCAAAAAGATCAAAATGAGAATTGTAGACAATAGACAAGTGTTTAGTAGGCATCAGCTAATAAAGTAAACATTATAACTTTGATTCCCTCAGTAAAAAAAAACTACTTAAAGTAACAAACTATCACATTGTGGAATTTTACAATATTTTAGAATATTTTTTCAAGTGCTTACTTTTATAATATTAATTAATTAATTTAATCTGTGTGTTATTCGTATATGAATTAATTTATCGAGGAAACATGATTTTATAATAAATACTAAATTACCGAGCGAAGCCTGGTTGCCTAGGTGCTAACAATAAATTAAGTCAATGATTGTCTAGCTTTTTTATAACATTAACAAATGTCAAGCTATAGATAGGTCTCTTTATGCAAAAAGGTAACTATCAGCTATGTACATTACAGATATTAATAACGCTTAGCTATCCGCGCCTTATAGATATACTGCCAAATTTATCTTCTCAACTGGAACAAGGTAGTATCAAACCTGGAGAAGACGCTGCTGGACTCTACTACCTAGCTAGTAGTAACGCGGTACTCCAGCCTTATTTCGCTATACGAGATACCTCACAAAAGTAAGGTGACCTATTTTCAAAAGGGACCCGAATGTAAATAACGAACTTCATGAACTAAGTATGCACATATGTATAACTATAACTGAACAGGCTATGATCTATATAAGGAAAACAATTGTACACTTTTTAAGACAGTTACGTGAACCATGGAGTATACAGACCACACAAATACCAATAGATACGGTGTTGTGCGTAAAATGCGTAGCCGGTCATATGAGCAAATGTATGTAAACGTCAAATGATTGTAGATATATTATATCGTAAAAAATACAAATATGTTATATTATGCTATTTTATCGTGTCTTATAAAAAGCTAAGGCTTAAGAAATACCTTTGAAGTGATTTTATTTATTTTTATATATTATATTATTATATATTATTTATTATTTTTATATATTATTTTATATATTATTTTTATATATTATATTATTATTATATTATTTCACCGCTAAGTATCATAACTCTTTATTTCTCTGTGTAAATGCAAGCGACATTGACAACCTAATAAATTGCCTTAAAAGGCGCATGCAGTTTAATCCTTGGTGGAGTATAATATTTGGCACAGTTATATAAAATCTGCATTATAAAGGAATGCAAAAATCTAATATTTTTATATATTATACATTAGAAACACATTAAAAGATACAACCCACACTACATTCATGTGACATACATGATAATATACACACATGTACGAATATAGTACTGTTTTCTTTAGGGCTGAAGTTAACAAACTTAAAAGAGAATTCCTTTATTGTTTAGTTTATTGTCGAATTTCGTTCACAAGGCGATCGCTAGTATGTATAAACAAAGCAAGGTAGAGACAAAGCTATTTAATATTTTTAATTGACTCCAAAAATGGGGGTTCTCTTTGTGATCCCCATGTATGTATGCATGCATTTAAAAAATACCGATTCAGTGTAGTTGGGGCGTTCGTTGTGTTAACATATTAAGGTCTGGTGAAATTTTTCGGTAAAAAACAGTGGTAGATATTATTGGTTGTAAACAGCCCATGTATTGTTTTCACCTTTCCATAACTTCACGTCTATGGTTTGAGGAATAGCAAGATGATTATAGAGGTTTTAAGGTCGTTTTTTTAGCTTTAGTGATTTAATATTCCTTCTCTGTATTGGTCACCCAATTTTCTTTCATTATTTTGTAAATAGTTAATTACGAGCTCTAGATTTATCATGAAGAGAATAAAGATTGAGTTTCGACTACGAATGAACATTACTTAATAAAATTAAGGTTTTCTACGCGGCAATCCTCTCGAAAAACTCGAAATCTTTTATTGAGTATAGTACAATCCAATCCTGTTTATTTAATTAACTTTTATAATTCAGTGGGCTGTGCCCCGCACTACGCTGTATTATAAAAGCTTTTGACGAATCCTGCGAGAACAGCATCTTTTTCCGGGATTAAAGTAGCATATATACTATTATTTTTAGGGTTCCGAAGTAAACTAGGAAGCCTTATAGTTTCGCTATGTCCGCCCATTCGTCCGTCCGCACGATAGCTCAGAGATCGTTATTACTAGAAAGCTGTAATTTGGCACGAATAAAATCTTATGAATAAAATCATGAAAAATATTTTTTTTTTCAGGATAGTTAAATCCCTCTACATGTAAAATGGGGATGTTAATTTTTTTCTCGCGTACCTAATTGTGTGGGTATCGTTGGATAGGTTTTTAAGAAATATTGTAAGTTTGGAAAAAACAAGTTTTGGATTAAGGGACTCGTTCGTAAAATATTAATATAATAATAATAATACTTTATTTTCATATAAAACATCCATAGCTTTATTAGTAATAATTTATAAACTTAATGTCTATGTTAGTACTTATATATTAATAATTTAATCATATTTGCAGAAAATTTTTAATAATTTATATAATATATCATATCATACAAACATATGTACCTATATGCATACACACATACACTTACACATGCATATACACATACATACACATACATCCGTATACGTATACATACACATATTAAGCTTTTAAGAGCTAATTTTTGTTAGAGTCAAGTGTCCCCACCCCTCCTGCTTCTCTGCCGGCTAAACGGTTGGTTTTGGGGATGGGAAAAAATCATGAAAGCAGTAAGTAAATATAATAAAGTTAAAAGAAAAAGTATCACGGCTTAGAAGTCTTTACAAGTTTTTGAGTAATATTCGACCAATTTTACTAGGTGGTAGAGCTCTGCGTTGTCTCACCCGGGTCTGGTACCACCGCCGTACCTATTCCTGCCACAATAGCGCCAGTGCTTGTCACTCACCTGTTCCGGTTTGGAGGGTAATGTAGCCGGTAAAGTTATGCACGTAGCATTTGATCTCACCACAAGATAGCAACACACCATTAACATCTTTGACGTTTATAGGCAATGGTTGACTCTTTCCATGAGGAGACCCATCTGATTCTTTGCTTTATGATATAAAAAAAAATGTATGACAAAAAAAAAACTATAAAATGTACTTAGAGAAGTTTTTATTGACGGTAAACCTGTGGCGGATATACATATATTTGTCAATTGACATTGACGTTAAATAGCTTAAATGTTAATAGTGTGAAATTTTAAAAGCCCTCTTCTTAGTCCACACTATCATCCTGAGCAACTACGGAACCCTACATTGCGCTTGGCCTGACACGCACTTTACCAATTTATTTAAAGTCATAAGATACCAAATTTTTAAAAGTAAGAACATTCTACTTGTATTTTTTTAATTTGATTGCTTGAAAAAAGTGTGTTAATGGTATAAACTATCGAATGTTTTATCTTGTATGATACCCAAAACATTTCGAGCATCTCCTTTGGCTCTATCGAAGCTGAATATAGTAAAGTTTTCCAATCGTGATTGGCGGATTTTTTTTGTTCAGATAATAGTTTCATAATATTATCTTGATCTTGACCTTCAATCGCCTTTATTTTTTTTATAGAAGAGGGGGAAAATGGACAGGAGGCTATATATATATATATATATATATATATATATATATATATATATATATATATATATATATATATATATATATATATATATATATATATATATATTATATTTTCTGTTTGTATACAACGCATGCATGTAAATTTACTTCCAAAGCCTTCATAGTCTGCGCCAAGTTTGCTGTCAGCGCATACAATGTGTACGACCTGATTACAAATATGCACGTATGTGCGACGTGTGACTGAGTCTGCCAGTACCCTCTAGGATCGACTAGGCCAAGCCCGTAACATGGCTATTTACTTTCGACGTTTGACTAAAAAGTTAGGAATTCCTGAGTTTGACTAAAAGTACTGAAGTATTTTCAAACGTCGAAATTGGAATTTAATTCGGGGTTCGCCCTAAGGCTTCGGTTAAACCTAGGATAAAGCAGTCATTCCGCGAAGAGACTGCGTGTCGACCTTTGACTATCCATACTATACTAATATTATAAATGCGAAAGTCTATCTGTTACGCTTTCACGGATAAACCGCTCGCTGGACCGATTTTCATGATTTTCGGCAGCGGCCGCCGGGCGCCAGATCCCCTCCATTGTTGATGTTATTGAACCATTTGGCTTAGGTTAGATTAATGAATAAAAAGATAACGAAAGCGTGCTAATGGAACGGGTATTCCTACGTTCAGAGGTTACAACGTGTTTATTTTGTCACTAGCTGTTGCCCGCAACTTCGTTCGCGCGGACTACGTTTACTCCGCACAGCTGCTCCCCCGTAAATGATAGCGTATATGTAGCCTATATGTTGACCCGACCTGTCAGTAATATTCATGCAAAATTTGAAGCAAATCCATGCAGTACTTTTTGAGTTTACCCCGGACATACATACAGACAAACAGACAAAAATTCTAAAAATTATATTTTTGGCTTCGATATCGATTATAGATCACGCCCCAAGTATTCTTTTAAAAAAATATTCAATGTGCAGTTTTGACTTTCCTACGATTTTATTATATGTATAGATTTGCAATCATTCAATAAGTTCAATTATAATTCAAAATTAACTAGTTGCATCTTAAGTATTTAGGATAAACTAGATTGCCCTAGGCTTAACTAGTATACCCTGACACGCTTAGGATCTTCCGCACACAGACCTCAAGAATACTAATAGACACGCCATTATCACGTATCACTGTCAAAGTGTCATACATTGTAGATATTTTATATCGTGAAAAAAAAATAGAAATTAACCGTTACTGTTTTACGGTACCGAATGAGATGACAAGGTTTAAAAATTACTCTTGAAGTGATTTTATTTCTTAGGTAAATAGTATAATTCTGTATTTATACGTATAAATGCAACCTACAATGATAAACTAAGAAAGTCAAATCAGTGATTCATGACATGCTTAACCACATGAACACTTTGTCTGTGGTATGTTCTTACTATGGGCGAAAATCCAACTGTTGTAGCGAGATTATTTAAAAACATCCAGATATCTACACAAAACACCGCTTTTAAAATGAATAATAGGATTTTTTATACTTTTTTGTTATAGACCAAGCAACGTTCTACTGTACTGTGAAAGCTCTTTTTCGCAGATTCACTATTTGCATGGAAAAAGTATCTGGATCCGCTTTTACGGGACTCATCTCGGAATAAAATTTTGCATTAAAACTTTTCAATGTTTGAGGAGTTTATTATAATTAAAAATATTAAAATTTTTGCGAATAAGAGGAGAAATGTATATGGTCGACAAGAAATATTACAAAACTCCTATCATATTATTTCATTGTCTTTTTGAAGATGACCAATTATTTTTAATCTGATACCGAAGTAACCAAATTAATTGTTTATGATATGGATGTTCCTCAACGATACTAATCTATATATTAATATGTGAAGCAAAATCTTTGTACCCTTTTTTAAGACGATTTCGCGAACGGTTTACATGGTGGAAGAGTGCAGAAACCTAACTTTTAGATAATACTCGCTACAGCATGCAGCCCGCTGCATTATAAAAGCTTTTAGCGAATCCCGCGGGATTATCTAATTATTCCGGAATATAAAGTTGTCTATGTCTTATTTTAGTTCATCATCTACTTCTGTGTCAAATTTCATTCAAACCCGTTCAGTAGTTTTTGCGTAAGTGAGTAACAACCATCCATCTAACCAAATATCCAAACATTCGCATTAGTGGCATTAGAAACACATTTACTTACTAAAAATAAACAATACACACGCTACATTCATGTAATATATTTATATGATAATTAATATATAGATACACATGTACGCTATTTTCTTCAAAACCAAAATTAGCCAAATCGATTCAGCCGTTTAGCGAGGCTAACGAACACCAATTGATTTTTACATATATATAGACTAGCTGACCCGGTAAACGTTGTTCTGCCTTTTTACCTACTCTTATTTTTTCTATATTTTCTCACCTATTAAACCTTCCCTGGACTTCAACAATTAATTCAAAACTAAAATTAGCCAAATCGGTTAAGCCGTTCTCGAGTTTTAGCGAGACTAACGAAGAGCAATTGATTTTTATGTATATACTAGCTGACCCAGCAAATGTTGTTCAGCCTTTTTAAGAACTTATATTTTTTTCTATATTTTTTCAGCTTTTAAACCTTTCCTGGACTTCAACAATTAATTCAAAACTAAAATAAGCCAAATCGGTTCAGCCGTTCTTGAGTTTTAGCGAGACTGACGAACAGCAATTGATTTTTATATATAAGAAGAAGATTGCGAAAGTTTGGATGTTTGGATGGATAAATGTTTATTACTCAATCACGCAAAAACTGTTGAATGGATTTGAATGAAATTTGGCACACAGCTAATGGATGACCTGGAACAGTACATAGGCTATTTTTTATCCCGGAAAAATTAGGCGATTCCACGGAATTTTTAAAAACTTTTATAATGCAGCGGGCTGCACGCTGCAGCTAGTAATTATACAGTGTGTAAAGAAAACCCTGTCGGATAATTAAAAGTGTTATTTGGTACCGTAATACGGTTACATATTATGTGTAATTATTTTATGACTATTAATTAATCAGTTTTCCTAATAAAAAAATAATCTTAAATGGTATTTTCATACTTTAAGTATGACAGCACCTAAAAATAAGTAAATTCTATTATCAAAGTATGCCGCGCAAGTCGGATGCTGCCAAAGGACACGCGGCGCGTTTGAAAGGCTCTTTGTAAAAAGCCGAAAAACAAATAGCTACTTGAAACTAAATTTTAAATACTGCTGTCATCTTCTGAGTTCTAACCCTCTCTTTCTAATTCAGCTTTATAAAAAGAGACGGCGAGACCTCATAGAGTGAGATAAACATAAATATTTGTTTTAACTCTTTAATACGAGCGCTATCTCCACCTATACCTAATACTTCATGCATAAGTACAATATAAAAGTTAACCTCAAAATAAATTTCAACTCCGCAAAGTTGATAACATAAAGGATTGTGATGATGAAAAATATGAATTTGACGATACTTTGTTTATGCACTGACACCCGCGCTTAAATATCGAAGTACATTGTTTACAAGCAGCGATTTTCCGTAACCATGACTAGACTCGTTAGTACGCTGCGATCGCTTGCGTGAAAACTTTTTCTGAACATTCCTATATTCATTTTGTCAAGACTTACTAGGTAATTAAGCAATATTCTTTTTTATACTTTTACCAGCCGCAGAGTGCAGCCCGCTGGATTATAAGTTTTTGGTGAATCCCGCGGGATCATTTAATTTTTCTGGGATAAAAACTAGCCTATGTGCTATTCCAGGCCATTAACTACTTCTGTGTCAATGTAATAAACATCCATCCATCCATTAAACATCTAAACTTTCTGATTAAATATAGATTGATTACTAATGTCCATTATCTATTATGTCTATCAATATGTACAATTTGATCAATATGTAAAAATTTAACGGTCAGTCATTAAAACTTTTCGTTTAGTACATTACGAAAATAGCCTCGGGAGAACACGTCCGACTTCGAAAACTATAATTACGAGTAAGTTGCAAACATGACAATTTTCAAACAAAAATGAAATACTGGCGTCTGAAATTCTCATTCAAAGCAAAATGTTCTCAAACAATTCAGGAACTACATTACTGTTTTTTGGCATATGATTTTCACTTGACTTGGGTTAGAAAAATAGTACTTACCATGTTTTAAGTGTAAAAAAATTATCTTCACGCTCGTATTCCAGACCAGTTTGGCAGAGACACAAGAAGTGCACCCACGATTAGCCAAAGATACTTAATAATGTGATAGGTGGCAAGTTTATCGCCAACCGGGCTCTAATCCAATCCCGGGCAACATTGTTTTTATCAGAAAGCTGTAAAAACACATTTTGAATTGTTTGATCTGACATCTGTAAGAGTATGGGCTTACATTTGAATGCGAAGAAAACTAAAGTTTTAGTATTCGAAAGAGAAGCAACCAGAACGGACGTAAGGGTTGTGGTAGATGATGTAGTGCTGGAACAAGTGGATGAGTTTGTTTATCTTGGATGTGCTTTTAGCAGGGATGGAAGGTACACCGCTGATGTTGAAAGAAGAGTGTGTGCAGGGAACAGAGTGAATGGAGCGTTAGGGAGATTACTTAATAGCACAATTTTAAGTCAGGGTGCCCGTCTAGCTCTGCATAATCATGTGCTTATCCCAACGCTATTGTATGGAAGTGAGAGCTGGGTATGTCAGAAAGGGCATGAAAGTAGAATCAACGCGGTTGAGATGAGGTCGCTAAGAAAAATATGTGGTGTGACACTCGCGGACCGGGTTCGTAATGTCGAAGTGAGAGAGAGGTTAGGTTTGAAAGAAAGTGTCGGTGTAAAGATGAGAAAGGGCATGCTCCGTTGGTTCGGACATGTAGAAAGAATGGTAGATGAAAGGTTAACAAAACAGATATACAATGCTAATGTGGAAGGATGTAGGTACCGGGGAAGACCAAAACTGACATACCACGATCAGATTGATCGAGTACTGTCCGAAGGTGGTGTCAAGAGTCTTCGCAACCGGCGTTTGTGTATGAAGAGAGTGATGAATGTGGAGGAAGCGAGACAAGCCTGCAAGGATCGTGATGTATGGCACTCGGTTCTCTCTGCCTACCCCGTAAGGGACCTGGCGTGAAGATATGTATGTATGATCTGACAATCGAACCTGGGACCTCATGCGCTTAACACTGACACTGGACCATTAAACTGTAGAGGCGACTGGTAAACTAGTAAATTTAACCGTAATTCTATTATTACTAAAGCACAAATTTAGACAAATTATAGGATAAACTATGGGTCAGTTTGACCATAGACAACAATAAAATCTTCTCTAAGTTTGAGGAAAACCGCCCTATGAACTTTTGGTTTGTTTTTCTGTTATTTGATTCCCGCTTCTCTATGTGGTAAAAGCGCATCTATATATATAAAAATCAGTGTCACTTTTCGTCGTAATTTTATAACTCAAGAACGGGCTCACCTATCCAAACCCAATGTTTAGGCTCTGTTCGGACTATTTAGTAGATGGTTTATTTGAAATTTGCACAAAATCGGTAGAACGGTTCTTTATCACATTTTTAATATTTCGCTTTATACGTAGCGAAGCATGTAGTTTTGTATATATTTAGAAACGCATGCTTAATTTGTTTTATTTTTCGTTTAACATCAGTATATCTGGAATGACATTTTGATCGATGGAAGGAGGAAAATTAAGGTGGTTTGCAAATTAGACGACGCATTTTCAGTTTGATTAACAGGCGCTGGTTGTGAAACAGATACATCTTGATGTTGGTATAAACACGTCAAAATGACCGCTAGAAAGTTTATACATACAACACCTCCTCTCTACAGGGTTACCGTCAGTGCCAAAACTCACAAATATTCTTCATTGTGATAAGCTTCGAAAACAGATTGAAGAAGTGGCGAATCGCTATCAGTCCGCATTTACCCTTATAATTAATGTGAAGTGTGAATATGTCCATATCAGTAAAAAGTAAAAAGTAGTAAATTTCAACTCTACTGTAGTTATTACTAATACGGTCACCATATATTATGGAAAAATAGAATAAAATGGAAGAATAAAAATAGAAAAAACAAACATATTATAAATATAAATAGAAATCACCAGAGAAGAAATCCTAAAAAAGCAAATTGCTGCAATGGTTTCGCTGAATATTGCGGGGGCGTTTGACAATGTTTGGAGGCCCGCCATACTCGATCTGCTAATATGCTCAAAAGTACCACCTGAAATTGTCCTATAAGCGCGCAGCTATCTCTAATAACCCTTCAATATGCCGGCGAATTCATTACCAAGTCTACGAGAAAAGGATGCATACAGGGGTCAACCATCGGCCCCCTATTCTGTAACATCTTGATGATCCCTCTCCTGGTGGCAATGGATAGTGAGGTGGCCCACGTACAAGCATTTGCAGACGATCTGCTCCTTAGAGTCACAGCACCTACTTCCATAGAAGTCTCCTCGAATATAAATGCCACCTTGGAAATAGTCTCCAGATTGGGCGCCCGAAATAAGCTTAGATTCGTAGCCCAAAAGACCCAGACGATAGTCGTCACAAATCGCCTGAAATGGGACACGCTGATACGGTAGACGTTCCACGTACCCGGACAAAGCGATTCGACTCGACATTCTTGATCCAAACCGCAAGGGTCTGGAATATGCTTCCTGAGTCTGTGTTCAACGACGGGTACAAACTCGGGATCTTCAAGGGAAAAGTGAACAGGTACCTTCTAGGGAAGCGCGTTCATCTTAGGCCGCATCTTAGCTTACCATTAGGCGAGATCCTGGTCGAACGCTTCCCTATCGATAATAAAAAAACACACCAGGACTCACCTTCTGCAGCTTCGACATTACAATCTCGGAAGAAATGAAGGTCTTTGACATGAACTGGCCTTCCTCACTCATCTTTTTTTAACTTCCCGCTACGCACGTAGATAAGGAAGTTACTAATTTTGCCTCGATTTTCGAAAATTGAGTTTTACTGAAACTCAAATATTATACCTATAGTTCTAACAATTTATACTATCTATATTAATTAATATTACAAATGCGAAAGTTTGGATGTTTGGATATATGGATGAATAATATGGATGAATAATGAAGTTTATTACTCAAATACGCAAAAACTACTAAACTGATTTAGATGAAATTTGGCTCACAGGATCGCCACCTGGAGTAGCACATAGGCACGTTGCAGCTAGTATTACTTACATACGTGTCAAACGGATAACCTTCTTTTATTCGTCGTTTAAAAAGGAATTTAAATAAACACGGGGATTCGTACGTCTATTTGTCTATATTGTAACCGTACAGTAGTATTCTACAGTAGATATTACGTAAACAAAGGCAAAACATGGAATACTTAATTATTCGTCTGAAAGTCTAATATGTGTGATTTTATTACGCAACGTTATTACAGTTACTGAAACTTAGGCGCTTGTTGTGAAAGGAAATTAACAACTTTTCGCTTTCTTCTTCTGTAAATAACATGTTCACTGTATTCATTAGTTTAGCAAAGCGTAAGGGATTTGGCGTGAAGATATGTATATGTAGTTTAGCAATAATAATGGCGATGAAGGCT
This sequence comes from Apodemia mormo, assembly GCA_036924255.1. Lineage (NCBI taxonomy): Eukaryota > Metazoa > Arthropoda > Insecta > Lepidoptera > Riodinidae > Apodemia > Apodemia mormo. The sequence continues at coordinate 32,275,653 of JAUPFN010000012.1, read as the reverse complement.
AAAAGCCTACTTTTTTACTCAGTACTTTAATTTTCCGTTGCAAAATAACAGTAAAATCTATCTATTCAAGTGTTTAATGTAATACGTACTAGAGAAGATTCGTACTCCATTTCATTAGCACTCGCTACAGCGCTTAAAAAAATCGTCCAACCAAATCAAAATTAAACATCACTGCAGCATATAATAGAGTACATATATATATATATATATATATATATATATATATATATATATATATATATATATATTTTATATAGTATATATTTTATATAGTATATTCGCGACCAAAAGATTGCAACCGCCATGAATTTCATGGCACTTCATTTAATTTTAATTCAATGAGCTCCGAGTTAGGCGCAGTCTATGGTCTGCACTTCAGAGTTTAGTGGAACACAGGTGGAGTGGCGCATACCTTGTCTAGTACGGTGGTAAATAGAAGTCTTTGAGCCATCCATTTGGGAGGATGTGTGGATAAATATCACTGTTACTTTCACACTTTCACAAACTTTTGCCTTAATATCGGTAATTTTTTATTTATATAATGAACACTATTGCATACAAGAAATGTCATAAGAGAATATTACAAACAAAAACAGTACAAACGGACGACACGGAGACCTGGGTGGATAAATAAACTCAGTGTTCTTTTTAGTAAAGATATTGATTTAAACTTATTCTGTAGCATAGTTGCAATTGTAACTTTTGTAATATTTGTTATCATAATTGCTTATGTTAATACGTGATGCGAAAACTAGGTACCTTTTTTACGAAAATTCGAACAGAATAGTAAAAAGATAAGCACAGTCAATGATTACATGATGAAGGTGCGAATAAAGCCAAGCCAATATATATATATATATATATATATATATATATATATATATATATATATATATATATATATATATATATATATATATATATATATATATATATATATATATATATATATATATATATATATATATATATATATATATATATATATATATATATATATATATATATATATATATATATTTGGTATATTATTATTATGTTTTAGTAAACGATTTTAATTAAGTTTTCTGTGCACCCCATCCTTGACTGTTCTCATTTGTTTAAAATTGACTGGTAGAGAATGCTACGTAGCCATAAGTATACCTCTGTACATAATATGTGTGCATGTAAATTTTAAATACATAATAAATAAATACATTTATGGTTAAAATCTGTTGTTAAAGATAAAGGGGATTAGCTTTAGCATTGCTTAGTCTATGGTCGAATTTCGACCAGACGGCAGAGTATCATAAAAAAATAAGATTTCATTGACCTTCGTGTTGGATTTGAAGTCTAGAGCATCTGCCTTTTATAGTTCATAAAAAGCGAACAACTGGCCAAACTTACAACTCCCATTGCGGCTTATTGGTAAGAAGAGTTCTGTCAACATCATCTATCTATACATATAATAAAATCGTAGGAAAGTCAAAACTGTACATTGAATATTTTTTTAAAAGAATACTTGGGGCGTGATCTACAATCGATATCGAAGCCAAAAATATAGTTTTTAGAATTTTTGTCTGTCTGTATATATGTCCGGGGTAAACTCAAAAAGTACTGCATGGATTTTGCATGAATATCACTAATACATCAACATATAGGCTACATATTATCACGCTATCACCTACGGGCGCGGTGCTGTGCGGAGTAAACGAAGTCCGCGCGGACGAAGTCGTGGGCATCAGCTAGTGGCAAATAAAAATGAAAAAAATACGTTTATTGTATGGGGACCCCCCTTAATGTTTACATTTTTTATTTTTAGTATTTTTTGTTATAGCGGCTTTCTATCTATAATGGGTTTATGAGACAGACACAGACAACGGAGGCTTAGTAATAGAGTTACGTTTTACCTTTCAGATACGGAACCCTAAAAAATATATTTTTTATGGCTTTCTGAAATAGGATGTAACGCAACACATAATTAAAATTTTTCGAAAATATTGATTTTATAATATTATTATAAAATCAATATTTTCGAAAAACTTATCAAAACTATAATTTTAATTACGTGTTGCGTTCCATCCTATTTCATAAAGCGATAAAAATTATAATTAATATAATTGTAACAGTCTTAAAGACTGTTACAATTATATTAATTTTAAAATTATACGGACAGATAAGTCATTTTTCAGTCTATGTGAATTTCATATCAGAACTTTTCTGTAAATCAGTCATTTTGTTACATGTTTCTCCAATTATTGCCGAAATTTGTGTAGTGCATTCGGAATCGCCTGGGGACAATACGTTCCGCTCCGAAAACTTTGATTAAGACCAGACTTCACAATAAAAATGAAAATCTGGCTTACGGAATGTACAGTTCACGACATGATTTACTGAAATAAATGACATTTTCTGGAATAACAAGTAAATCAAAACTTTCAAATCAAAACTGGTTGGCAAACTTATTTTTTATCGTATATTTTGTTTGTCCACCGAATCGTGATTAATCGAAACATCTATTAACGCTGGGTTTACTCTGCTTTCCTCACAAGGGAACCGATGTTAGTATTTTTTTTTTGTTTAAAATGCATAAGCCTTAGAATTTTTTTTTTGTTTAATGTCGATAGGGAAGCGCTTGACCACGATCTTGCCTGATAGTAAGCTAAAATGCGGCCTGAAGGAACGCGCTTCTCTAGAAGGTACCTGTTCATTCTTCTTTTGAAGATCCCCAGATTATACTTGGCGGGGGATAATGTATAATGAACTAGTTGATCCGGCAAACATTGTTTTGATATATAAGTCATTACACATATAAACCTTCCTCTTGAATCATTCTATCTATTAAAAAAAACCGCATCAAAATCCGTTGCGTACATTTTAAGATCTAGGCGTACATAGGGACAAACGCGGAAAGCGACTTTGTTTTATACTATATAGTGATAGTGATTAATTATATCACGATTCTTTTTTTAAATATCATAAGATAGCAAACAAGCAAATGGCTTTCTTAATCGAAAGAGATATTCATCGCCTATAATCACCAAAGATAATAATTGTGCGTTGTTATTCGAGTGGGGGGTGATGGTAAGTCTACATTATGCATGTGTTCGTTAATAAATGCATAAGTTCACCGGCTACCTTATCTTCCAAACCGGAACACGACAGTGACATGCATTGACGCTATTGTGGTAGGAATAGATAAGGCGGTGGTGCCAAAATCCGAGCGAGACGTTGCAGAGCTCTACCACCTAGTAGTCACGATGATAGTGACATACGTAGATAACCGTTCGCTCTTTTCAGGTTGCCTGGCAGAATAACAAATGGTTTGCTCTTTAACAGGGCCCTAAAAATGCCTTACTAAACAATAATATTATTTTGTAAATCGTTTAACTAACATAAAGTCGTATGGAAAACTTTATTTGTGGGAATTAGGTTAAAAATGCAATTTACTGTTCACCTTTCCACTATGTCACCTATCATAATGATTTCACTATATCAGCAGCTTACACTTAAGTATCAGTAATACAACTCAATGAACGTTTTCCTTCCTAACATATTGATCCGAGCAGTTTAATGAGAATAAAACTGTTATACTTTGTACAAAACAAAATTTTCGTTAGTTTAATTTGGGATTTAAAAGGTACCTAAAATCCATTTTTAAAGAATAAATCAATTTCTTTACTGCTAGATATCATGTTAATAGTTAAAGGCGACAGAAGGCTAACATGTGTCATTAATTAAAGGGTAACTATTACTAACTAAAGGGTAGAGATCTGCGATATATTGACCGGGTTGGTACCACTGCTTTAGGGGGCGTCCATAAATTACATGAGATGTTTAACGGTAAGAGAGGGTCGAGTCAAATCTCATCTAATCTTACGTTAGAAAGAGGGGGTCTCGGCAAATATCACGCATTTTTTTTCTGATTGAAACAATAAAAATTATACTATCCGGATTGTACATGCTTACGATTAAATCTTAAGCGTAATCGTAATAATATTAATGAGTGTATGGTAATGTAAAATTTTATGTAATGTAGCTTCGCTAAAACATCAATAGTACTTAAACTGTGAAGTGTGCAACATCCACACAAACCTACAACGAGGTTTAAGGATGTTGAAAATATTTGTAAGTTTATGTAGATTTTTTTGATGAAATAAAATGAACTTCGACGCTATACAGTCTTAACTAGTCGTAAATAAACGCTCGAAGCATTTTTTTTTCTTTTTACAATAACAATGCAACGCGTTTACATATTTAAAAAACCCACATTTTGAAAAATCTCATGTGAGATTGGGGGATATGGGAGGGGGTTGAATAAAATCTCACATCTCACCAGGGGGGGAGGAAGGGACAGAAAATTTAAAAAACACCTTATGTAATTTATATACGCCCCCTTACCTATTGCTGCCGCTATAGCATTAACGCTTGTCATTGTAGTGTCCTGATTTGGAGGGAAATGTAGCCAGTGGACTTATGGATGTGGCATCGCCATTACGCACCATTAACATCTTTGGTGTCTATAGGCGACGGTTTTTCTTTCCATCACAGAGGCATCTGTTTGCTGCGTGCTGATATAAAAAAATTAAGTCATCGGTTGGATTAAGGTTGAAGTGACAAATCTTCATTTTATTAAAAACTGTTGTACATTTGGGAACGCTTTCAGACCAGAATTATAAAAAGGTTAAGGACTCTTTAATTTAAACCAACCGAATAAAGTTTGTTGCTGCTGTACCGAGTATAAATGCAGTTTATGGTAACTAAAAATGATTAATTAGTCTCATCTGTAAGTCTGATTGGTAATAAAATAAAAATGACATAGCAATTTAATGTTTTTTGACATAATTCTCCGTGTTGGTCTGGGCTCCTTTGAAGATTAGATTAACTGCTATTCTGCCAGGCAGATCGTAAAAGGCGACCTATTGGCTATGTAAGTCACTCCCATCGTGGCTACTAGATAGTAGAGTTCTGCACTCGCCCGGGTCTGGTACCACCGCCTACCTATTCCTGCCGCAATAGCGTCTATGCTTTGCCACTGTTGTGTTCCGGTTTGAAAAGTAAGGTAGCCGGTAAACTTATACGTGTGGCATTAGAACTCGCCCCAAGGTAGGAAGGCATCATTAACATCTTTGGTATATATAGGCGATGGTTTCTCTTTCCATCAGGAGACCCATATGCCCATCGCCCACTGGTGGGGTAATTTTTGTACAAAAATTCAGTCAACCAAATTAGTGGTAGTGCCATACTGCATTTGCAACTGAATAGGCCGGCACGCCCGGGGAGATACAACTCTCTCACTTGACACCGACGTAAAGTAGCAGCCCTGCTGCTGCGTTTCGTTCGGTTTGTGAGAGTCCCGGAGGCCTACCCCCCCACGTACACTATGAATGCGCAATTAAAACAGAATCTATCCCAGGGGGGTACCACTTGCACCAGCTGTGGATTTTTGTAATATTAGGGGGCTTCATTCCGACTTGAACGCCGTCCACTACCATCTCGAGACGGCGAAGCCAGCTTTGCTCTTCTTGACCGAGACACAAACTGGAACATTCCTTTGTACCGCGGGCTGGTGTGTGCGTATACGTCAGAGAAGATATCTGTTACCGGCGCCTCGGCAGACTTGAAGGTCAGGACCTATCCATCCTCTGGTCACGCGTAGTTTGCGATGACCATCCACGCAGCTACGCGTGCCTATACAGGTCTCATAGCGGGAATACTGAAGTTGACCGGCTCGTTGAGCATTTACAAACGGCTGTAGATTCCGTCATAGAGCAGACCCCCTCCGCAGAGATCGTGATCTTGGGCGATTTTAATGCCCACCACGCCGAATGGCTTTGTTCGCGCACCACCGATCATGCGGGGAGGTCTGTTCAAGATTTTGCCTTGGCGTATGGTCTTACACAACTGGTAACTTCGCCCATGCGAGTTTCCGATGTGGATGACCATACGCCTTCACTGTTGGACCTTCTGCTGACCTCTCATCTGGACCATTATCAGGTATCTGTGGACGTTCCACTTGGTTCGTCAGACCACTGCTTGATCCGGAGTAAAGTGCCGGTTTCGCGCCTATCACGGCCTCCTTTAGCAGGCTGTCGTCGCGTTTGGCACTATAGGTCAGCAGATTGGGACGGGATGCGGTCTTTTTTTGCGTCCTACCCATGGGGGCGGTTGTGCTTCCCGCTGGATGATCTGAGTGTAGTCGCTGACTCTATTGCCGATGCGGTGCTGCAGGGAACTTTTCATTCCATTTTCTGCGGTACCAATTGGTGGTAAGTCTCAGCCTTGGTTTGGTCGCTCTTGTAAAACGGCTTCACGCCGAAAGCAGGAGTGCTACCGTGCTTGGGCTGCTGCGTCCGCAACTTGTGATGAAAAAACCAGCATATTACGTAAGGAGTACATTTCCGCCTCGAGGTACTTCAAAAGAGCTATCGCCAAGGCAAAATCTGAACACATAGGCAGAATTGGCGAGAAATTAGTTCGCCTTCCTTCAGGGACCCGTGCGTTCTAGTCTCTCGCCAAGGCTGTTTTAGGGAATTTCTCACAGCCCTCTCTTCCATCTTTGCACGGACACGATGACTCTTTGCCCCATACCGCAAAGGAGATGGCCGATCTCCTGGGCTCCTTCTTTGCAGCCAACTCGACTCTGGATGACCAAGGGAACGCACCGCCTACCATCCCGCAGTGTGATAGTTCCATGCCAGAACTACAATTTCGGCAGTCATCTGTCCGTAAAGCACTACTTTCCTTAGACATAGGTTGAATACAGATACAATATATTAATTAAGGTTAATGAACGAAAGAATACATTTGAATTATTAAGTATGTACTTTCACAAACATCCAAATAACCGAAATTTTGGGTTTTTTATTTTTCTCTTTCATACACCAAATCGGGTTTTCGTGAACCTTGGTGAAAATGTTCGTTTTTATGTCACAACAAAAACATCATGAGGTTAAACATTGGTTAAACTTAAAAATCTGATTTATGACAAGTTCAATAGAACTTTAATCTAGAGCCATAGAATCATAGAACTCATACAGCTATTTGTTTTTTTATTGTCTTTTGCACCGATAACGATGACGGCACATCCGTAGCGTTGCGTTTTGACTTTTTAAATATGCGCGTAAATTTTCCTCGTGATTTTATAGTGTTAAAGTATAAAATAATGTTAAAAGTGTCTTTATTTAGCCATAAAATCTCTAAAAAAAAATATTTACTTATATTTGAATCACATGCATATTCCTTATTTACCTACTCGTTTTTTTTTTTTGGAAATGTAATCTTAATCCCCGTGTTGTTTCTGGGCTCCTTTGAAGAATAGACCAACTGCCGTTCTGCCAGGCAGGTCGTAAAAGGCGACCGATTGGCTACGTAAGTCAGTTCCATCGTGGCTACAAGGTGGTAGAGTTCTGCATTGTCTCGCCCGGGTTTGGTACCACCGCCTTGCCTATTCCTGCCGCAATAGCGTCAGTGCTTTTTGCTGTCGTGTTCCGGGTTGGAGGGTAAGGTAGCCGGTAAACTTATGCATGTGGCCTAAGTCCTCGCCGCAAGATAGCAACGCACCATTAACACCTTTGGTGTCTATAGGTGATGGTTGACTCTTTCTATCAGGAGACCCATCTGCTTGTTTGCTATCTTAAGATATATAAAAAAAAAATACGTACGACGGTTAAATTTACGTTTCATACCCTTAAATTTCTCTACGGCTCCCTAGGGGGGCATGTTTCCCTGGTTGGCATGTCCTGATCTAGTAGTTACGATGGTAGAGAGTAGAGACACATTGGGCCAAACGTTAATTTTGTATAAATACCTGAAAAAAGGCAGATGATTTATTTTTCAAAATCGGGCCGGGCTAACTTATTAAAAGCTTTTATTTGTATTAAATGTGATGATTAGTAATCTTTTTAACCGACTTCTCAAAAGAAGAAGGTTATCAATTTGGCTGCATGTTTTTTATGTTTGTTACCTTAGAACTCGGTCATTTATCAACCGATTTTGAACATATATTTTTTGAGAGAGTATATTTCCCGTGTGGTCCATCCAATGAAATTAAATTGCCAACTACAGAACCCTACAGTGCCCGTCAGTTCGGTACGTACATAGCTGGTTTTATTATATGGAAATGACCATCTGTTTTATAGTTGTACAAATAAACAATACGCTGCCACAGTTAGCAAATTAGCGCACTTCCCTTCTCGGAAGGTGTGCTTCCCGCTTATAGAAAACAAAAACGCGTGTTTCCGAAACTTTTTTTGGCAACAGCTGTAATTTAAAATGGCTTCATCGCGTTATCTTGAATAAAGATATATTTAAGTTATACCTAGTGATCGTAAGGGGTCGAAATTCGACCGTAATTTTATAGGATAGTAATCAAGTCAGTGCCGGTTATTTTATATCATAAGATAGCAAAAAGCAGATAGCTCTCTTGATGAAAAGACGAGACAATCATCATCTATAGACATCATATATTATGTAAATGATGCCTTACTGTCCGTATGGCGGAGTGGTAATGCCAGATGCATAAATCTACGCGAGGGCGCTAGATTGCTCTACCTAGGGCGAGACAATGCAGAACTCTACCACCTAGAAAAGTAAGCATCTAGAAAAGTAAATTTTCAGTAAGTATTCATGTAGATGGCTCTCATGATATCCACAGTGACAAGAATTGTATATGCTATTGTGGCAGGAAAAGGTGTGGTCGTAGTACCAAAATATCTGGCAAAACTTTGCCATCAAGCAGTCATGACTTAATCATATATTAATTAGGTTTTTGTCCGCTTTTTATGATGTATAGACCCCGATCAAAATAAAAATTTCGCAACGTTGCAAAACATTTCAATATTAAATAAGTAAAAATTATTTAAATACTTTTTAAATGATTTTTACTATGGTCTACTTCATTAAAAAGTATTAAAATTGTTTGGGTTCAAACGGACTGTTGGCTAATTGTCGATGCATTAAATTTTAGCTTTAACTATACATAACTTAAAATACGAAAATGGCGTTTATTAATTTAATCTCAAATGTCAAGAGCACGTTTGCTAGTAATTTGTATTAGATTTTATACAACTTTTCCGCTTTGTGATCGCCTCTGTGGTCTAGTGGTCCAGCGTTGGCGTTGACCACATGAGGTCCCGGGTTTGATTCCCGGGTCGGGCACATAAAAAAAAGTGTTTTTTTAGTTTTCTGATAAACACAAAGTTGCCTGGAATTGGAAAGTGCCCGGTTGGCTTGGCTTGCCACCTATCACATTTGTGGGACCAAGTATCTTTGGCTAATCGTGGGTGCACTTGTTGTACCTCTGCCTACACCTTCGGGGATATGGGCGTGAACATACTTTTTATTTCAACATCGTCCTTAATGTGTATAGATTGCATTTATATTGGCATAAGTTTGGTATAACTTTACCCTTGCAAATAATTAAAGATAAATTTGAAATAATAATAGTCCTATTTACTTCTCCTCCATATTTCATGTGATATATCAGATAGCAAACCAGTAGATAGCTTTCTTTGTGGAAAAAGATAACTATCGTATATTGTCTCTACCTCCCTTGCTCACACAGTTGTCACCGGACCGGACCGGAAAATTTGAACTCAGAACTTTATAACATCTGCAAAGATATTGAAATCATTGAACGAGTGAGTGAGTGAGTATAATCCAATTAAAAGTTTTTGCGTCTCTATAGAGCTCTGGGATATTAATTATGAAAATATAATTTAATTAATATAAATTATTTCATACTAGCTGTTACCTGCGCGGACTTCGTTTACTCCGCACAGCTCCTCCCCCGTAGGTGACAGCATATATATAATATGTAGCCTATATGCTGTAATCTATTAGTAATATTCATGCAAAATTTGAAGTAAATCCATGCAGTACTTTTTGAGTTTACCCCGGACATATATACAGACAAACAGACAAAAATTCTAAAAGCTATATGTTTGATATTTGATATCGATTGTAGATCACGCCTCAAGTATTCTTTTAAAAAAATATTCAATGTACAGCTTTGACTTGCCTACGAGTTTATTATATGTATAGACTAACCGCCCCGTTGGTCGAGTGGTCAGCGAAATTCCCGACAGAGACAAATACTCGTGTGATAAGAAAACTGAATATATATATATATATATATATATATATATATATATATATATATATATATATATATATATATATATATATATATATATATATATATATATATATATATATATATATATTAAATACACACAAATTAAAATACAACATAATTTGCTTATTTGGGGCTTAGATTAATTCATGTAATTTGTCCAGCAAGTATAATACCATGTACGTCACATGAGTGTAGTGTGTGTAATGTTTATTTTTATTAATTTACTATATTAATTCTAATGTATTTTACTTAAAAATATAAGTTTCTGCACTCTTCCGTAACGTAAAATTTAACTGTGTAAATTTTCATGTCATTAAAAAGGGGTTCAAAGTTCTTCTTTCACGTATTAATATGTAGATTAATTATTTAGTATTATATTGGCGGTATATTTTTTATATCATAAGAAAGCAAACAAGAAGATGAGTCTCCAAATGGAAAGAGTCAACCATCGCCTATAGATACCCAAGGTGTTAATGGTGCGTTGCTATCTTGTGGAGATCTAATACCAAACGCATAAGTTTACCGGCTACCTGACACTCCAAACCGGAAAGCGGCAGTGACAAGCACTGACACTACTACGGTAGGAATAGGTAAGGATAGGTAAAGCGTTGGTACAAGACTTTGGCGAGACAATGCGCAACTCTACCACATAGTAGCCATGATGGTAGTGACTTGTATAGCCAATCGGTAGCCTTTTACGACCTGCCTAGTCGAACGGCAGTTGGCCTACTTTTCAAAGGAGCCCGGGACTAATACGGGGAAAAAAATAATATAAAAATATTACCTACATAAAAATGTGTTTTATAATATTAAAAAACATATCCTATAAGTATTTCAAATATTTCCATGTGATTTACCGCACAAACATCAACATTCCAAACATCTGCGTAAATGTCTTTATCAAAAGCCTTCGTTTTTTACATTACCGTTTTTTCATTACCCTTTGAGACAATACCAACAATGGAGTAACGTGCTTTTCTATGCGCGTACGCTCCACAAAACTATGAGTAGAATTAGCATAAACATTAAAATACTTTTAAAATATTTTTTAGGCAATAATAAACCCTATGACATTAAGTTAAAGTAGCTAAAAGCGCAATCAAACGGAAAACGTTAAGTTAGTTTGGAGTCGCGTTTCGGTGCGGTGCACATGAAGTCGGCAGTCACGGGCCCATCGACTGTGGTTCCGGTAGGGTCGATCACCGCGGTGTGTGCGCGCCTTAATATCGCTATTCGAAGTTTAACTCGCGTATATGGTAGTCGCGCGACGTGAAAAAGAAAATTGTGACATTCGGAATTTAAAAACTTTTCTTTTCTGACAGTTCGCAAAATATATCTCTATCTGTGTCTGTGGTAAGAAGAATTTTTAATTAGTGAAGTGACTAATTATGAAAACTAAATTAACATTTGCGCGCCAACTTTTGGCTGTAATAAAATAAGCAAACGTTACTGATTTCGAAGTGGAACATACTTAATTAGTGCGGTTGAATTTGTTACGAAAATGAATATACGAAAGAGTTTTTGGAATTTTTTGTTGCTGTTTATGTCAGTCGGTGAGTCTTTAATATTTTATTTTATTTTCTCGTGAGTAATATTTAAGTTTTTGTGTCAATATCTTGTAAATTGTTTCGGTTACTTTTATAAAATAATTTATTAATTTATAGAACCTTTATATTTAAAAGGCAGAAAATATTGAAAAAAAAAATTCAGTCATGCGTTACATAAACACAATATAAACTTTACTTATTTTAAAGTAGGTATATACTATATACGTTTGTAAGTACTTATGAAATTATGATTTTTATACTTATTATATAATAATAATTTTAAAATAAATAAAGTTGATATTGTGCTTCATTACATCGTATAAAACAAAGTCGCTTTCTCTGTCTGTCCCTATGTCCTTATGTCCCTATGTATGCTTAAATCTTTAAAAATACGCAACGGATTTTGATGCGGTTTTTTAATAGATTGATTGATTCTTGAGGAAGGTTTAAATCTATAAACCTTTCCGATATTCCCACGGGAACAAAAGCTGCGCGGGTGAAACCGCGGACAGATCACTAGTAGTTGTATAAACTGGATACTAAAAGCAATAGTAATAATGTACTTATTTTTAAATTTAATTTAATTTATTATATTTTTGAAATTTTTGTGATTTGAACATTTCAACCCGATTCTCTTTAATCAAATAAATTTTAGAACATAACAATCTTTAAACAAAAAAACTTTAATGACTGGATTATTTTAAAGTTTTCCCTCGCATTGAATCAGCGCTAAATTAAAATTGTACCTATCTAGGTATATTTATATTATAAATGCGCAAGTTTGAACGTTTGCATGTATAGATGGATGTTTGTTACTCAATCACGCAAAATTGGCTGAACCGATTTGAATGAAACTTGGCACATGTGTAGATGATGATCTGGAATTACATACAGATTAATTTTTATCCCGAAAAAGTAAGTTTTTCCCGTGGAATTTAACAAAAAAATTATAATGCAGCGGGCTGCACTGTGCAGCTAGTTACGTATATAAATTGGTTAGTATCTACCTACTTATTGTTAGTTAATTATTTAATTTTTTTTATAATATGGCTATCACGCTTAAGTTATTTATTTGAAAAGATATCAGCACGCTCACACAACTCAAGAGGTAAGTAGGCAGAGGTGCAACGGCCCGATTAGCCAACGGTACTAAGACGGAAGACCTTATGATACTCGTATGATGCGTGGTCAACTTATCGACGAATTGGATACTTAATACCTATTATTTCGTTACAATTTCGTTGTGTACGTCTGTTTGTCTGTCCGTCTGTCTGTGCATTCGTCCGTGCCTATGTCAGTCATTTTACCCAGGGCCAGTGGCTAATGTATAATCCGTTTCTATATACCTACCTACGCTCCAAATTTCGAGCGTAGGTAGGTATATTGAAACGGATTCTCTGAAACCGGATTCGAACTCAGAACTTCATGCATCTATACCGAGGTTTCCACCGCTGTACCTTAGAGGCAACTTTGTTTAATAAAAAAAAAAACTTAGGTATCTCAACCCCGCAAACCACTGCGTGATTAAAATTTGTGAGTCTCTAGAGATTAATAATATCTTTTGCGGAATAAAAATTTAATACAACTGTATAGATCTATTTCATTTTACCCAAATATGTAAGTGGATTTGTTTGAAGCATAAAGAAGTCGTAAAAATACAAACAAAAATAAAATATTCAATATTTTTTACGTCAAATACTAATGACCCGCCCTGGCTTGGTACGGATAATAAAGAGAGTATTAGGTAAGAATAAGTAAGTTGTTACAAGTATTTTAGATGTTAGAATGGTTATATACCATTGCGTACTTTTCTGACGAATTATAAAAGAGGAAGGTGGATTCTATACAATTTTGTTACAACTCAAATAAAGTATCAGCATTTTCTATTAAATCTCCCAGTCAGGCTTTTTTAACCGGTTAATTTGTAAACTTAAATCAGGCCACGTACATAAATTGGCTTTTGTAAAGTTTTTTTTTCTCTACCTTAACCTCAAAAATACCGGTTCCCTTATAGAACTAAATTATGAGGGTTTTGAATGTTTTTTTTTATATCATAAGATAGCAAACAAGCAGATGAGTCTCTTGATGGAAAGAGTCAACCATCGCCTACAGGCACCAAAGGTGTTAATGGTGCGTTGCTATCTTGTGGCGAGGTCTAATTACATATGCATAAGTTTACCGGCTACCATACCCCCCAAACAGAAACACGACAGTAACAAGCACTGACGCTACTGCGGCAGGAATAGGTAAGGCGGTGTTACCAGACCCGAGCGTGACAATGCAGAACTTTACCACCTAGTAGCCACGACGTTAGTGACTCGTATAGCCTTTTACGACCTGCCTGGCAGAATAACAGTTGGCCTATTCTACTGTATTTCGTTTGAATAAAAAAAAAATGTAAAAAATACGCGTTATTTTCTTTTATTCGTTTCATTTGTATAAACATTTTTAGTGCTTCATTTTTGACAGAGCGCTTGTATGAAGACTGTCTTTCTATAGTGTAATTATTCTAAGACCATAATCTTATCTACTCTTAATGAAACTAAAAATCTTACACAATTTGATTTTAGACATTCATAATTATACAATATTGTGATGGACAGCAGCACATATGAGCACTTAGATAAAGTACCAACGTAATCACTAGACATCGGATTATGTGCATTTGCATGTTCGCATATGCAAATGCTTAAAACGCTATTTTTGTAGTGTTATTGCATATTTTTGTATATTGTATATTATAATAAAATAGCGACGGAACATAGCCAGTGAATTGACGCGTAGGTGTCTTACACACCTTTACCAAGAAAGTGTTTTTGAAAGCCTCATCGTGATTATAACTTGCAATTTTTTAACCAAGCGTTTGCCTCAGAATCAATATTAATACGTTTGGAACTTGGTTGAAAGCTATTTTGTACTAAGAATTTTGAGGCTATAAAATAAGTAGTCAATTTGACAATTCAAAGGCCACTACAATTAATTGAAGTCAGGTGGCATTAAAAAAAACAATCGAATTTCGGTCACAGGCGAACGCTAGTTTGACTTACTATAAAAGTAATAATTAATATTAATTATAATATTAAATAAAATATACTAATATATGCCTATTACGATAAAACATGCTTATAATTATGAAAACATATCCTGAAAGAGGTAGACAAAGATGCGAATAGTGCATCTACAATTAAAAGTATCTACAATTAATCCAAGATAATAAATTCCATGATGTGACAGGTGGCTAACGTTTTGTCAAATTGAGCAAATATCCTGTATAAAACAATCACGTTTACTAGAAAATGTGTAAGACTTATTGGAAAGAATTTCCCGACCCCAAATTCGAACCCAGGACCTCATAGATCATATCATCCGTAGCCGGAATATAACATATGTATTTCAGATAATATTCCAAGAACTTAGTACTTTTTGTATGATAAATTGATAACCACCAGATAACAAGATCTGACCCATTAATTTAACCTGTTTTTCTAGTTAACGTAAAAATGAGTATAGCTACGCTTTTACTAGTGTAACGTTTCGGATCTGGTAACACCTATTCCTGCCACAATAGCGTCACCGTCACTATCGTTTTCCGATTTGGAGGATAGACAGACGGTAAACTTATGCATGTAGCATTACAAATCCACCACAAGGATAAAAACCCACCATCAACATCTTTGGTGTCTAAATGCGATAGTTTCTTTTTTCGTCGGGAGAGCACGCTGCTTGTTTCGATCAATCATCGGTAGGGTAGACCATCCGCCATCCTACCAAGTAGCTCGTAAAAGGCGAACGATACTACCATCATGACTTCTAGGTAGTAGAGTTTTGCAAGTTCTTGCCATGACTTAGTTCCATCGCCTTACTTTTCCTACGGCAATAGCGTTAGTGCTAGACACTGTTGTGTTCATGTTTGGGGGATAAGGCTGTCGATAAACTTATATATATTATAATACATTCAGGTTGCAAGGACGGCATATTTGATGTCTATAGGCAATAGTTATCACTTTCCATAAAGATAATCATTGTCTTATTTGCTGTCCAATGATATAATGTTAATAAATAAAAAAACATACATAAATACATCTTTGTAGTATCCTAGTACTAATCGATTACACAACAGTTAAGGATTAACCAGATCTTACCGCGAGTTGATAAATAATTTTCTTGATGTTTTTTGCGTTGTTATTTTATGCATTATTTTAACGAAAGTATTACGGATATTTAAAATATGAGCAGACAAGCATGTCTCTTTTCTTCCTAAAAAGTGAATATTCGTTGATTTCTAGATTTCCGATAAAGGTAATCTATATATTAATAAGTAAAGAAAAACTTTCGACCAAATGATTTGGACCCCTTTTTTAAGACAATTGAAAGAATGGTGGAGTATGAGATTTAGCACAGTTAAAGTATACATTGCAGAGGACTGTAGAAACCTAATATTTTTAAATAAAATGCATTAGAACTACATTAAATTATTAAAAAATAAACAATACACACATTAAATTCATGTGACATACGTGGTAATATACCCACGTGTATAATTTACTTTACAGCTAAAGCACAGTATACTGGAGACTAACAGTAGTCAATCTACATAATGGGATATTTGAGCAACGCACACATAGACACCTCTCACGGACGCGATATCTCGGAATGGTTCGGTACAGTTTGTTCCGCACCAGCCCGCGTCGCGTCCGTGAGAGGTGTCTGTGTGCTATGCTCGAATATTACTTGTATTGGGCTTGTAGGCTTGTAAGTATTTTGTGGATAAAGTCAGTTGTTTAATTTAAAGGAGATCTTATTGTTCAAGTCTATGGTTGAATTTCAGCCACAGGCAATCGCTAGTTTAATTTTATTTGCTTTAATTTTTTGATTTAACAATATTTTTTCAATTTATATTTAGTTTTGTTTTGTTCGCGCTATTGATAGTTGACGTTTGAGCTTGATTGACAAACAAAAAACCATAGCACCGTTTATGTATAGACTCTCCATCTTACAATAGCTTTTTCGGTTCATTCAAAAGTCAATCAAAATTAATTAAATTTTAATAGAATAAAAACATTTTACACATTTCCCAATTGTGATTTATCCTCACAAGAGCTTTTTATGAAAACTTTTATACCTACATACTAAAAGCTCCAAGTTAATTTGATTAGTTATAAAAGGTATTTAAATAAAGCCTTTCAAGATTTGTGACCAAGTCGAAACTTTTAACAATTAATTAATCTTTTGAAAGTTTTAAGGTCATAATTCCCTTTAAACAGAGCTGATATCTTTTCCATAATTTAACACGAAAGATGTAAGTGATAATAGGATACGGTGAGATTTGGATTTTGCCCTGACTTTGGTTGTATTTAGTATCATCAAAAACACAAAAATCAAACCAGAATTTAATAAAAAGAGTAATTATATATAGCATATGGGACAGAGTGCTAAGTGTGAGTTTTTATTTTCGCATTCGATCGTGAGCGCGTTTCGAGTTTACTAGGAATTTGTATGTGATTTGTATAGCGCCACCTAGTGGTAAACGAGAGAAACCAGTTTACCACTAAGTGGCGCTGTACAAATCACATACAAATTCCCAGTAAACTCCAAACGCGCTCACGATCGAATGCGAAAAGAAAAACTCACACTTAGCACTCAGAACACTTCTCGTTAAATGATAATGAAAATAGCTTACTTTTGCTTAACATGCTTGTTTCCACAAAAAATGAATCGGTTATATTGCAGTTTTTATTGATTAATATCATATAGAGATAACAAAAAATATATATTTTAAAAGAAAAAGATTAATAATATTTCAGGATATAATTTCGGCAATAACAGACATTATTTCACGTGACAATTAACGTAAATCAGAAAGTGTTACGTCACACCGTGGTAAAACTTCATGTTGTATTCAACATTTTCATAGAAACCTGTGTATGTAATGTATCTAACAACACGGCATGATGACATTTAAGATGCCGTGACAGTCCAGAGCGTTTTCGCGGTAAATTTTAATGTTGTAATCATTTTTTATGATATTAAGAAATGTTTTTAGTTAGTTTACCTAGTACAATGGGTTTGGTAGTTGTGTTTGGTAGTTACGTTAAAAAGAAGCCACTCCCGAAGTTTCAAGTATATATTATATTGATCCTTTCAACAATGAATATTGTCGGTACTTGGTAAAACTCCATCTCCTCTTAAATCTTAAAAGCACTTTCATTATTATGCAACAATTCTTCTCAAATCAAAAGGGTGCTATCTCGCGTACAAATAACATATCGAGATATTTTAGATCTTTTTGTAGATTGGTTGTAAGCTTATTGGTTTGTTATTGTAAGATGCTACGGAGTGGATGAAGCTCACCAAATCGTGCTTCAAGTACATAAATAATGACGTGTTTACAGCATCTGTGGTCCTCAAATTTTCCGTCTTTGTAACAAAATTTAAAATATTTTTTTCTTAGTGAAATTAAATTCTGGTTAATCGTTTTAATCTTTTGTGTACATCAAAAATCGCGTTAAATAGCTATTATGTACCAAGAGTAACAGAAATGTATATTTCATAAACATGCAACGACTACGATTTGTAAATGTAGACATGAAATAGAATTGTATTTTACAATTGAGTATTCTTGATCATAGTTTAATACCAAAGAGATTATACCAAAGAGATTGGATAGCCGGAAAGACTGATCACTTTACAAACAAAAAACGAATAAAAATTTGAAAAAAATAATAAGTAAAAGTTACGTATACGTATTAATAAATAGTTAAAAAAATACCAAAATAAGTATACAGGTAAGGAAAGTACAAAAGGCGAACTTATTTCGTAGTAAGAGTTCTTACAGCTTACTCGCATGAAGAAGACAGTAATTTTTTTTATGTTTGTTGCGTTAGATTAAAAAGATTTCGCGGTCCGCATAACCACAAGTTATGGGCCGCATGCGGTCCGCGGGTTATGCGTTGGACAGCTCTGGTTTAGATTATCAATTGAAACTGTGATGGGGCTCGGGTAGCATCCTATATAACGCATTCACGACTAAAACGCTGACCCGATTTTAACGAAATTTAGCAAATAGATATTTGGAGACCCGGAGTTGTACATAAGCTAATCTTTTTAAAACAACCCTTAAGAGGCTGAAATAAGGAATAAAAAAATTTATATGAAATATATCGACATATTATCTACCGTATTCGCGGGCGAGGCAGCGCGAGTTAGCTAATAAATGTATAGCTTTCTTATGTGTGTTTATTTGTTATTCTTTCACAAAAAAGTACAATAAACACAAAATCTCAACAAATTTGAATAACATTTTATACGCGGATAGTCACAGTTCTAGAAGGTTGCATTTTTTTAAGAAAAAAATCATTGTTCCAGTAAGATTAAAAAAATAAATTACACAGCGATACTTTTTGACATTGGTTTTTTTATTGATTCTAAACCAGTTGCAGTAATTAAAATTTAAAAAAAATGTTGAATCGAAGCATATAGATTTTGGGCTGAATTTTTAATCGTATTTATATATTTTTTGTTTAATTATTTTTCACAAAAAATATACAGCTATTAATTTAATTTATTTCTAGCGCGATTGTACTTCCACAGTAACAGTTTTAGTACTTTCAAATAAAATAAAAATTTGAAGTGAAATATCTGTCCATATAGTATTTCCAGTAGCCACGAACACTGCTCTTATTTCATTCAGCAACATCGGGTGGAATTGCTAAAGATCTTATCGTTTTATAACGACCTTAAATTTACGATCAACTAGAAAAATGGTTAATAAATGCATTTGTAATAAATAAATTTATTTGTTTGTTAATGGTTAATAAATTTTTGTTGATCATTTTAAAAATATTTAAATAAAATTATTTTTAGAATGATCAACTAACTTCGCAAAAAGAGAAGTAACTTCCCATTCGATTGTATTTACAACCGAAGAAAAAACAAATATTGTCTTTTTGACAATATTTGTTTTTTGATGAATATAATATAGTTGGAATCGGATAATACTCGAGTATGAGATCATCACACATATTTGAACGTCCAAGCACGTGTACTAAATTTCCTAAGTGCATATATATTTTTTGTTTATATGTTTGTATATTCTATATATAATTTTTCGGGAACTACAAACCATCTAGATCGTTTTGATTCAGATTATTTAGTTATATTACGACTTAGGAAACAGTTCAAGTTTCATCAAAATCGGTTCAGTAGTTTTTGAAACAGGTGACATATATTTGAAGTCAGTTTAATTTTTTTTAATTTCTATAATTGTTATCTTAGAACTCGGTCATTAAATGATTTAAAAAATTATTTTTGTATTTAAGAGGACACATGACATATAATATTATGGTTTCATATAAACTTGATGAATATCTTATCCAGGGTTCAGGAGCTTCAGGAGATTGAAATTTTATTATTACAGTTTTACTGCGTCTTAATTATTTTAGTAATCTCCTTCTTCTTGTGTCAGGAAGTTCAGCCTTTATATTTTATTAGACCAAAACCGCGCCACAGCTACGGCAGCTTCATTGGCTTCGTTAAGGTCGTCCAAGGTGCAGGTATTAGGGCACGATGGACATGATGGGAGGTGCTCCATTGATTGGATTGGGGCCCCACAGTCACAGCGTTCCTCTAAAGAGAAGCCCCACCGGTACATATTTTGGTTGCAGCAGCCTACTAGAGTCCGAAGTCGGTTAAGTGACTTCCATGTAGCCCACTGCAAATCATGACCCAGGGGCAGCTCCTCCTTAACGAGCACAAAGTTAGTTATAGAGGGGTGTTTAATTTTCCATCTAATAATTCTCTTCTCAGCTGGACTACCTGTTGAAGCCTGTGTACTTTGTAAAAAGCTTTTCCGGCTTTTGAGTCTTGGTGGAGGAGGAATATGGTTTGAGTAATGAGTAAGTGCTTTAGTGGTGTGGTCCGATGTCGATGTTGACAACATAAGGTCCCAGGTTCGATTCCCGAGTCGGAAAAATAAAAATGTGTTATTTTATTTCAGATTTCTGATAAAAACAACGTACCTATATACGTCATAAGCTCATCATCTACCTGTGTACCAAATTTCATTCAAATCCGTTCAGTAGTTTTTGGGTGATTGAGTAACAACCATAGATTTAAACATACAAACTTTCGCATTTAGGTATAATATTAATATAGATTACGATGAATTAATATCGTTGAGTAACACCCAAACACAAGCCAATAATTTGATTAGTTTGGATTTGACCAATTCGTGCAATTTGTCCATTGATATTATTGTTATTGTTCTGCCATTCTGCTCGTAAAGGTGAACGATTGGCTATAGGTGTCACTACCATCGTGGCTAATAAGAGATAGATTACTGCAATATCTCGCCCGGGTTCATACCACCGCTTTACCT
Organism: Apodemia mormo; assembly: GCA_036924255.1. Lineage (NCBI taxonomy): Eukaryota > Metazoa > Arthropoda > Insecta > Lepidoptera > Riodinidae > Apodemia > Apodemia mormo. The sequence continues at coordinate 32,254,613 of JAUPFN010000012.1, read as the reverse complement.
ATTCCTGCCGCAATAGCATCAGTGAGTGTCACTGTCGTATTCCGGTTTGAAAGGTAAAATAGACGGTAAGCTTATGCACGTGGCATTAACATCGCGTCTCAAGGATGGCAACACACCATTATCATCTTTGGTGTCTATATGCAATGGATGTCTCTTTTTATCAGGAGAGGCTTCTGCTTCTTGATTTTTATTTTAGAAATATCCATTCAAGCATAAGCAATTTTTTAAGGACGCTTAAAACCTAATAAATCAAGTTATAGCTAAATAAATATATATTGCTGGGAAAATTGCGCGAATTGATCTAACTCCAAAGTAAGCAAATGATGTGCTTGTAATAAGGGTGTTAATCACTAAAACATAGAAATACCTACTTAGATATAATATAAATACTGTGTGGCATACATGATATTCATCTAAAACCAGAAATATGATCATCTATGCTTATCACATAAATGTTTTCCCCTGTCGAGAATCGAACCCGAGTATTCGTAGTTAGGTTCGCTAATTACTAGACCGGCGGTTTGACCAATAATTATATAAAAAATATGTGAATTAAGATACAACTTAGGGATTGTATCCAGGTTCTTATTCTTATGTAATAACGTTATTATCTTTAGATCAATAATGTGATTCAAATATCATTTTACAAATTTCAATTTTGACGTCTCTTCATTCAGAATCTGTCTTAAAACCCCTTTTCAGATCGTACCCAAATCTACGGTATAAATTATGACATTTCTAGACAGACCAACTAACGTTACCCTTCGCGTCCGCAGGGAAACATGATTGCTAGTGACTTGTCCGTTAAAGGCCACAAGTAGGCTTTGATCTGAAAAACAATGGCATTTCAAACCCTCGGGTCAATAGACATCAAATAAAACAATTTGAAATGTTACATAATTTTTGACAACGTATTTGTCAAATGCGGCAACAAATACTATACCGACACTGGCGTACCCGGTGGTCGGTTCAGTCACAATGCAAGCTCTATGTGACGTGTACATACCGAATATTTTATAAAATTTTGATCATAATCAGAAGTAAAATGCCAGTTTGCATAGTGAAACTATGTAATTATAAATTAAATATTGTAAATATTGTATAATTTCAAAATTTCAACGTAAAATAACATGAAACTGAAACGCCATTCAGTGTTGCCACGTACACAAGAACCAAGTAATCCGTGGTTGAGTTTTTATTGATGTGAATTTATTGTCATTATATCTTATTATATAATCTATTTTATTACTTGAGGATTATTTTGGACATTAGCGATCCGTCGTGAATGTGGTTCGCTAGCGATCTTTAGTTACCATGACAGCAGTAACAATGACCGCGGCGCTACCGTCGATACGACGGTTCGCTAGAGTGAAAACTATCATAGACAACATGACACTGTTTTTCCAGTCATTTCTCTTGTACGAATGAAATATTCGCAATAGGGTGCGCCTACATACACTTAACCTAGTTCTATATTATTAAATGTTTGTCTATTAATGTTATATGCATATTCATAAGGTGTAAAAATGTGAGCTGACAAACATGAAACTTTCCCCAAGAAAAACGGATCGAAAATGAAAAACAAATTTCATCTTCCCATATAAAACGCGTTGTATAGGAAAACAAAAATGACTTATCTACCATGGGAAAGCAAACATTTTTTCCCTGTTCTATGTAAGTAGCCGAAATGTAAACTATTGTATCAAACGAATATTTTATGTTCATCACATAAAAACTGGAAAGACTTGAAGTAAGAAAACCCACGAACTCGTGATCATATCAGCAGTCCAACCACTAGACCACAGAGGTTGTCAAAAAATAAAGCCTAATCATTGACATAGGTATATATGTAAACCTTCCACTTTTAAGAAAAAGAAACCTACGCCTAACCTATACAAAAATATATTGATACATTCGTTCTTTTAAGTAATTGTTAATTTTTAAGTATTTTCCGAGATACATTTTGTAACTTAAACTAATAAACTATAGCATAAAATATTTCACGCACACTACTCACTATCATTCCTTTGCACATTGTCTTATAACACACACACACACACATATATATTGAGTTGCCGCATTCACGGAGTTGTTGTTTTTGGATAGTGCGGTAACTTGTCAAGCGTCGCGAGACCAATCATTTATCTATGATCATAAGATAGCAAACAAGCAGATGGGTAGAAATAGATAATAATTGCCTATAGACAACAAAGATGTTAATGATGTGTTGCTATCCGTGAGGCAGGATCGTAATGCGACATGTATAAGTCTACTGGCTGCTTTACCCTCCAAACCGGAACATACCAGTAACATATACGCCTTCCCTATTATATTATATAGCTGATGCTATTGCAACAGGAATAGGGAAGGCGGTTGTACCAGACTCTTGTGAGACGATACAGAACACTGATATTCATTTGTATAACCAACCGTTCGCCTTATGCGTACTTTTTGGCAGAACGGCAGATGGTCTGTTTCTTAATGGGCCCCGGCCCCCGGGGCAACACGGAGAATATATAATATACAAAAAAAACTGTAAGTCTGTTGACCCTACAGGTCATCCTTGAAACTTCTTGTTAAACTGAAATATTTTAAGCTCAACGTGGCATAAATTATACTTACGCATAGATTTTTGAGTTCGAAGAATAAAAAAAAATCTAAAGATTGTAAAAATGATACCTATATATAATAATAATTTAATATTCGAAAAGATCTATTTTTATCTTATCGGCGGGCCGATTCGTAAAATAAATAAAAATTTAGACGAACATATTATAGTCGATTTTCTTTTTAATGGTTCCTCAAAAATCTATACATATAATAAAATCGTAGGAAAATCAAAACTGTACATTGAATATTTTTTTTAAAGAATACTTGGGGCGTGATCTACAATCGCTATCGAAGCCAAAAATATAATTTTTAGAATTTTTGTCTGTTTGTCTGTATGTATGTCCGGGGTAAACTCAAAAAGTACTGGATGGGGGGACGGGGGAGAGGCAGTGCGGAGTAAAGGAACTCCGCGCGGACGAAGTCGCGGGCAACAGCTAGTAAATAATAATTCTAAAATTGAATACGAGATGTTATTAAAATGTTATTCAAAACATTTATGATAAATAAATTTAGCACGGTATCAAAAATTAGACTTTATCTCTACTATAATGTCAGACTATTTTTTTAGAAATAGCAATGGTAACACTTTCGTGATAGCTATTAACCTAGTGCACCCGAGGGAAATGCTAATGTTGCTTGGACCGTAACGAATTTGATACCACTAGAAGAACGTTGTCGTAAAAAATATGTATACCTTATTCTTATAAAAATTATAACAAAAACTTTCTGTTCGTCCGGGTCCTTTTTTGAGTTAAGGCATCTGCAGATTTTCGTTCCTCTCATTGTTTTCCTATAAAAAAACATTGTATTTTTATGACCACGCTTGTAATAGTCATTAATACCTATTTTCTGTGATTAATAATATCTATTAATTGAAGCGATGAGGAATACCACTTCTATCTTATTAATCTAACTCGTGGTAAATCTGCGAGTTCGGTTATACCTACGCCACAAGAAAAACAACGTGAAAATTAAATTCATTTTTAAAAATATATATACGGGTCAATAACGCGTACATATATGGAACTTAATTGTACCACGGTCAATGTAACTTGGCCGAAATGTCGAGCTTTACAAGTAAGTTCTATATATGTACGCGTTATTGACCCGTTTATATATTTTTTAAAAAATGATAGTAGAACGCGTTAGTTTAAAGGTTCATAATGAAATTTATAAATAAAAAACTGTTATTTTTAAAGATACCAATATCTTAACAACTGTATACTTTTTTTGTTTCATTCATCATAAGCTTACCGACTTCGACTACAAACTAAACCCTCTTAGTATTGACCTCTTATTGTACCATTATACATTTTTGTGATGAACATAATTGTTTGGAAGTATATCTAAACCGTCGGATCCGTAAACATGAGAAGCAATAGGTTTTACTGATTTCTTTTTACAGCGGATGCCCTTCTAATAATAAATACATATTATATACACGTATTTCCTTATATCGAGATGCTTGTTTTTGTTGAAGTTAATCTCTGTTTCCTTTTATTTGTATAATATGTAATCGTTAAGACGTTATTCTATGAATTTAGGTAAAAATTTTTATGAATTCTAGTGTTATTACATTGTATTATATTTCGCAGTATTATTTTGTGTAATATATTTTGGTAGCAAACGAAGAATATTTATGTATGTATCTTCTTTGCCTTAAAGTTATCTGGCAGAGATAACTAAATAGTGATAAGACCGCCTCTGTGTGCCCTTGTAGGAAATATTTTTTTACAAAATACTTGTTAGTAATGTAACTATCGTTGCGCAATAAAGCGTATTCATTAAATAGTAGTGTAGAAGTGTAGTCTAATGAATTAATTCATTAGACTACACTACTACACTAGCCATTTTACAGTGTAGTCTAATGAATTAATTCATTAGACTACACTACTACACTAGCCATTTTACAGTGTAGTCTAATGAATTAATTCATTAGATTACACTACTACACTAGCCATTTTAGGTGGTGACTACTATTTAAGAGTACGTAATACTTCCTGCTTTTTTTTCATTTTTTTGCTAACATTCGTTACAGTTGTTACTTTTTTATAATACTAGCTGTAGCATGCAGACTGCATTATAAAAGTTTTTGGCAAATCCCGCGGGATGACCTAATTTCTCCGTAAAAAGTAGCCTATGTGCTATTCCAGGTCATCATCTACCTGTGTGCCAAATTTATTCAAATCCGTTCAGTAGTTTTTGCATGATTGTGTAACAAACATCCATCCATCCAAACATTCAAACTTTCTCATTTATAATATTAATATAGATTTAAATAGTAGTAGTAGTATCTTCACGCTTATATCCCCGACGCGTAGGCAGAGGCACAACCAGTGCACCCACAACTTGCCAAAGATACTTTGTCCTACAAGAAAACTGAAAAACATATTTTGAATTAATCGACCCGGGAATCGAACCAGAAACCACATATGGTCAAGACCGACACAGTAGCACTAGAACCACAGAGGGATAATCTATACATACAAGTAAATAAAATTGGAGTGTCTGTTTGTAATATTAAAATAACCGCTTTTTACTAAATGCATATGGATGTGTACACGATACATATATCAAAATAACATTTTTTACAATTTTTGGCTATCTATCTGTCTGTCTGTCTGTCTGTCTGTTTGTTCCAGCTAATCTCTGGAACGGCTGGACTGGTTTTACGGGACTTTCACTGGCAGGTACCTGATATGATAGGGAGTAACTTAGGCTATTCTTTTTTCGAAAATTTTCCACGCGTACGAAGTCGCGGGCTCAGCTAGTATTTAAATAATTATGAAATAAAAATAATGAGCTATAATGTAATTTTGGTAAAACATTTTTACAATTGTATGGGTTCGGAGACTTTTTTAAAGGAATTGTTTAGGAACATGGGAACAGCATACTTTTTTCAGTTTTGAATGGGTACTTCATATGAATACGAGACTGAGCACTGCGTCATATTATTCAGCTTTTTGTCAAAATCCATCCATTGAATTTCATCAAACGATATATCGTTAGCCGAAGTATTGACGAGTTTTTGGTTTTTCCAAACATTTTATTGTACATCCTATACAGATTTCAGTGTTCATCCATGCATTCATATTTTCAATCAATTACGTACTTTTATATATTGTGTTATGTATATGTCAAAGTAAAATTCTATATTGGTTAGTTTAGGTTAGCAATTTAATAATATTACTAAGATAGATTATATACTAACTTTACGTGTTTTTATATCATTAGATAGCAAACAAGCAGATGGCTCTCTTGATGGAAAGAGAAATCATCGCTCATAGACGACGAAGATGTTAATTGTACGTTGTTATCCGTGTGGTGGGATGGCAATGCCACATGCATAAGTTTACTGGCTACCTTTCTCTCCAAACCGGAACACGACAATGAGAAGCATTGGCGCTATTGCGACAGGAATAGGTAAGGCGGTGGTACCAAATACACGGTCGAAACTCTACCATCTTGTTGCGGAACTCTATCACCTTGTAGTCACGGTGGTAATGACACGTATTGCCAATGGGTTGCCTTTTAGAACCTGTCTGGCAGAACGGCAGATGGCCTTTTCTTCAAAAGAGTGCGGACTAACATAGGGGAATCACGTTGATAAAATACTAGTTATTTGTTAATCTAATATACAAATAAAAGTGGTGGCACATATATCAAAATTACATTTTTTACAATTTTTGTCTCTCTGTCTGTCGGTCTATCTGTCTGTCTGTCTGTTTTATATGGCTAATCTCTGGAACCGTTGGACCGTTTTGACATGACTATCACTGGAAGATAGTTGATGTGATAAGGAGTAATTTAGGCTACTATTATTTTCGAATTTTCCACGCGGACTGTTATATATGTGAATTAGTATGGGACTGCTGCCCACATCAGCGATGTGTCAGCATAACTCGTGACGTATTGGGTTTCGTAGTACAGAGACTGTCGCTTCACGACTGTCAGTCTCCCTCAGAATCCTCAGCCATCCAAACATCTACATTGTATGTTCAATTGTACTGGTCAGTTGTATTTTTCAGACTCAATTAATTTTTTTTTAAAAAAACAATTCCTTAAATCCCGTATAACAGGACCAAATCGCGGGCTCAACTAGTATTAATATAAAAAAAATAAAACCCAAAACTAATTTTGCAAACATGTTTCTGTAGATATGTATGTATATTTTTGGATGTTTCTTGTATAGAGCTAGATAGATTTAAATTAAACTTGAAGACAAAGATTTTAGCAAAGGTTGACCTACACAAGATGAATGTTTTCCCTGGGAAATTAATGTTTTTGAATTCCGAGAAATCAAGAAAGCAGCGCTGTTTCCCTCTGTTGGTAGCAACACAACACAATAGTGACTTGTCTGCTTTTTCCTATTGACCGTAAATTTAATACAGAAAACGATACAGCCTATTTTTATATCATAAGAAAGCAAAAAAGCAGATAGATCTCCTGATAGAAAGATTCAACCATCGCCTATAGGCACCAAAGATGTTAATGGTGCGTTGCTATCTTGTGGCGACTTCTAATGCAACATGCATAATAAAAGGCCAAAATCAACACATAACCTTACCCCCCAAACCGGAACACGACAGCGAAGAGCACTGACGCTATTGCGGTAGGAATAGGTAAGGCGATGGTACCAGACCCGGGCGAGACAATGCAGCACTCTACCACCTAGTAGCCACGATAGTAATGACTCCCGTAGCCAATCGGTCGCCTTTTAAAACCTGCCGGGCAGAAAGGCAGTTGGCCTATTCAAAGGAGCCCGGAACCAATACGGGTTAAAATGCTTTAGTAATTTCGTGAATAATTTAACCCGTTCTTGAGGCAAAAGCGTTATATCACTTACGTGAGTTAATTCGTACAGTGCGAAAATTTCGGCTTCCGTTATAATTTTTTAGGGTTCCGAAGCAAACTTACCCTTATAGTTTCGCTACGTCCATCCGTCCGTCCGCACAATAGCTCAGAGATCCTTATTACTAGAAAGCTGTAATTTGGCACGAATACAGATATGAGTCATGTCAACAAAGTGGTAACATAAAATCTTGAATAATATTTATTTTTAGGGTAGCTCCCCTACATGTAAAGTGGGGATGTTAATTTTTTTCTCACGTACCCCATTGTGTTGAGTATCGTTGGATAGGTTTTTAAAAAATATTGTAGATTTTTGAAAACAACTTTTTTGATTAAGGGACTAGGGTAATGAAAAAAATCCCTGTGTTGGTTCCGGGCTCCTTTGAAGAATAAACCAACTGCCGTTCTACCGGGTAGGTCGTAAAAGGCGACCGATTGGCTATGCGAGACACTAACATCGTGGCTATTAGGTGGTAGATTTCTGCATTGTCTCGCCCGGGTCTGGTACCATCGCCTTACCTATTCCTACCACAATAGCTTTAGTGCTTGTCGCTGTCGTGTTCCGGTTTGGAGGGTAAGGTAGCCGGTAAACTTATGCATGTGGCATTAGACCTCGTCACAAGATAGCAACGCACCATTAACATCTTTGGTGTCTATTGGCGATGGTTGACTCTTTCCATCAGGAGACCCATCTGCTTGTTTGCTATCTTATGATATATAAAAAAATACTAAGCTTTTAAGTCCTAATTTTTGTTAGAGTCAAGTGTCTCCTCTCCCCCTTCCGCGCCTTCTGCAGGCTTAACGGTTGGTTTTGGGAGTGGGAAAAAATCATGGTAGTAGTAAATATACCTCATGAAGTTAAAAGGAAAACAGGAAAAATATCACAGCTTAGAAGTCTTTACAAGTTTTTGAGTAATAGTCGACCCACTTATAAAACGTACTTGAGAAGTTTTTATAGGCGGTGAACCTGTGGTGCAGATATGTATGTTGTAACGTTGAATAGCTTAAATGTTCATAAGATGAAACTATAAAAGCCCTCTTCTTGGTCCGTATTATTGTGATGGGCATTTCGGAACTCTACATTGCGTGTGCTCCGTCACGTACTTCACGAATTTTTTATTACCTCTTTTAAGCGGTAATGGTGATCATCCAATAAAAGTCGAATAAACAAGCCAGGGAGATAGGTGATTTATTACAATACCACAGGGAATTGGAAAAGCCAACACATATATTACGAGTCAATATTGTTTGTGTTTTCTGGATAAAATGATATTGGTTTGAGGAAGTTGAAAGCTTAGAGGTATAAAGACGTAAGCTCACCTAAACTCCTAAACTAATATTATAAAAAGGAAAGATTTGATTTTTGTTTGTTACGATTTATTTAATTCAAAAATGATTTGACTGATTATAAAAATACTTTCACCGTTAGAAAGCTGCATTATTGAGGAGTGATATAGACTACTTTTTATCCGACTCAGCAAAAGGAATGATTTTGGTTCACCTGAACAAAGGCGCAAGTAACAGCTAATAATCTATAAGAGAAATATGTCAAGTTGATAGATCTTTTCTTTTCTTCAGTATTGTTATGTAATTAATTTGATCACTGCATTGATCAATGGGGTTTGATTATGCAGTCGCTGTTTTCACCCTAAATTGGCCTAAAATATGTTACCATTGTTTTAACGAATAAATGAATGGCATTCCATCTGTAGTAGGTATATAGCTCAAATTGAGTGCCTAAATATTATTTTTTTATCCATTTTTAGGAATAATAACTGAGTAGCTATCTAAGTAATTCTTTTTTGTATTTTACGTGCAACAATTTGTCTAAGATAATATTTCTATCACTAATTTTTAATATAAACCAGCCTATGCATGCATGCAATCGAAACTTATCAGACGGAGCACATAATGTGACTGAAGTAACCGTTGTCCATAACCTCCCCTTATAGAAAACCACTGATATAAAACATCAGCTAAGATCTTGCAATCGTTGCCGACATTTTAAAAATCAATCAGCTTTTTACTTGAATAAACCTCTTTGGATGTTTTTTGAAGTAACCGTTCGGGGACACTCCTACTGACAAATTATTCTCAGAGGAAGAGTTTAGAACAAAAAGAATCTCGAAAATGGTGTGATTATAGATTTCTATAAATCGAAAGAGCAAGGTTGAAATTTATGAAAGAAGACAATGTCTTTTAATTTTGACGTGAGTTCTGATGATTAAATTCGATGGTAATAATTAATCTGAACAATTTCTCAAAATAGTTCCTTAAATAGATTCGATAGAAAATACGGAGAAATACGTCCCTAATGTACATACATACATACGTGCATAATTTCATGCCAAATCTCTTATGGGGTAGGCGGAGACAATTGAGTCTCATATATCACGGTCAAGACAAACTTGCCTTGCTTCCTCAACATTCATAACTCTCTACATGCCGGTTTCGAAGACTCTTAATATCTTCAGAGAACACCCGGCCAATTTGATGACAATACGTCAGCCTTGGTCTCCCCGGTAGTTACATAATCCACATTGACATTAAATATCTATTTTGTTAATCTTTTGACATGTTATATCATGCTGCCATTCTTTTGAAATGTCCGAACCCTTTATCATTTTTACACCGATACCGTCTTTCTCTCTCACCTTACAATTACACCACATTTTTTTTGTAACGCTCTTATTTCGACCATATCTACACAACGCCAAAAAATCAAGTTTAGAAAACACTCGGTCTATGACAATTAAGCCGCTCTACGTTGAATGCGATCAAAAAGGAGTTGGAATTTGAAAGCTTCCATCCAGCGACGAGAGAATCTAAGATCCATGCTCTACGTGCTGCTAAAGGAGGCGGATACCGTTGCATACAATCTTGGGCCCTCTTGTAATGAGATAAAAATTATGTTAATTAATAGCTAGTTTAACATTATATAAATACTGAAAATTTTACAAATTTTAGCAATCTGAGAACAGAGATATAAGATATTCACTAGAAGCAAGGTTACGGTATTACGGTATAGTTTAACTCACTATAACAGCTGTTTACTATTATATAAAGAACTGATACTAATTGTAATACAGGCAACTATGTTTCATGTTTATAAATTGACACAATACTAAAACCACAAATTAAAGGATGCCTCCCTGTAGGTACATAAAATAGCGAAGAGTGAAGAAGTCCGCGCCTTGCGACTCTTGCGAGCCCTCAGTGATGTCAGTTGTAATTGTCACTTTTAGCTGTATTAAATCCATATAAATGTAATCAATCGATTATTTAAATTATATCGATTATATTTTTTCTATTTATATTGTAATGTTTTGTAAAATAATGATGGCTTAGATGGCTTACTGTTGATTAAACTAAATATTAATCAAGAATACACTTTTACATATTTGTATTTATGAGCTTACATTTCGTTTAAAATTATTTACATAAATCGATTATAATTTTATCAATTACACAATTATATTACCGCAAACTTATTTCCGTGATTTCTTTTTTCTCAGAAAGCGGATCAAGCTCATATTTTGAACTTAGAAATAGAAAAATAGTACCATTTTTTTGAACCACACTTCAACCCTTTAAGTTTAATCCCCCTCTTCTTTAAGCCTTGAATGTTTTAATCGATGGGCTGATGTGTCTACCTAGGGAGCAATTCCGGTACATTATAATCTATACCTATCTTAACCAAATTATAAACTTCCTACGAGTGCAATATAATAACGCATTTAGGATACTGATCGGTCTGCTTCGCCAATGTACGTAGTGCTTCGGGCATGTTTGCGGAGAATCGTGTTGATGGCTTTCATGCGATTGTCAGAAAGCGATGTGCCTCTTTACTCGGAAGACTGCAAACTAGCTCGAATAGTATTCTAAACGTATTGTTGTATCGTTGGGAGTCACAAATACTACAACATTGGTTAAACCTGTATAAAGGTATCTCAGGTGACACCAGGACGATTTATAATATAGTTTTAGTAGGTATACCTGGGATCTTAAAATCTAAAACTGTACTAAGTTAATTTAACCTGTCAATCAAACAACATTCGCTAATTTTAGTTTTTAAAAATGTATTTTCTAACACAAATATGGACATGTTTCTGAATTAAAAATTATTATTATTATTATCTAACGGTATTGACAATTTCATGGCGACCTCGCTGAATCCTATAGATAGATATATGCGTTTGTTTCGTTTTATGGTCGCTTTTCCGTTTATTCAATTTCAGTTCACAACGAGTGTTAAGAAGTTTCATTTCAAAAAGAATTGAATACGTGACAAAATATGTTAAAACATGATAAAACTACAGAAGGTATGTGTTTACCACAGCTTCCTCTAGTAGGCTGTCTACAACAACCGCGACGTTGGATGTTACGTTTTTTCCTGTTGCGGTTATATTTTTTGTTACTTGACAAAGTATTTATAAATTCTAGTCTAATATAAAGTTGTATTCGAAATTTAAGTACAATTTGATGGTTTTAGTAACTTAGCCATTAAGTTATTAACGGAAAATTGTTAAATTCTCACTTCTCTAAAAAAATAAAAACTTATTCTTATGGGAAATCGAAAAGTGCGACGCGCACCATCTTATCATTAACATTAAAAGCTTGTATTTTACCAGGTCTTTTTATACTTTTTTTTATTGAATTTGCAGGCATACGAGCGAGTGGGCCACCTGATGGAAAGCGGTCACCACTACCCATGGACATACCTAAAGGAAACTTTTAAATATGGTTCCGAGACAAAATTATTATAGATATTTTTTGAATCACTGAATATGAAGTATCTTCACGCCCGTATCTCCGAATAGTTAGGCAGATGTACAACAAGTGAATCACGATTAGCCGAAGATACTTAGTTCCATAATATGATAGATGGCAAGCCTGTCGCCAACTAAGTATTTATCCAGTCCACGGCAACATTATTTTTATCAAAAAACTGTAAAAACTCATTTTGAGTTTTTGGAATCGAACCTGGAACTTCATACGGTCACCACCGCCATCGGTCCATTGGTCTAGTGGCAACAGACAGGCTGGATGGCTGAATCTTTATATTGGTTTTTAAAGAAACAACCATCCTACCGGATATAAATATAAAAAAAAATGTTGTGTCCCACGGCTTAATATGCTAACTGCAGCATTAGCCCGTTGCATTGTAAAGGTTTTTTGTGAATCCCGCGGGATCACTGAATTTTACCAGGACAAAAAGTAGCCTATGTGCTATTTCTTTATATCATAAGATAGCAAACAAGCTTCCTTGTCATTGCCAGAGCCATTATTTTTAATGTCTTATGACATAAAAAATAATGGCTTTTGACCCAATTCGAGATTTTTCGAAGAGAGAAAAGATGGTCATCTATTTTCTCTGTTTACAAAAAATCAGCTTGTTATTAATAAAAAATAAAAATGTTCTTGTGATCACAGTCTAATACAAACCTTCGCATTTATAGTATTAGTAGGATTGGATAAGTGACTATTCAAAATGTCAGTAGAAATTGCATATTTAAAGTTCGGGTATACTTTCCCAAACTCCCAACATTTATGACGCAGTGTATTATATTATATGCAGCAGCTTTAGTATTTTCAGCTCTGTGTTGATGACTCGGGCAATCAGTGGTTTATTTTGGATATTTTTTATTTAGTTCGCATATTGCAGCATTCATTAAAAATGCATCAACCGATGTACTTATTACAGTTTAACGTATTTGATATATTTTAGAGGGTAAAAATATTCCTTGAAAAATAGATATTGAAACTAAAACTTAACATATTCGTCAATTAAAAAGTAATGTGTTCGGAATTCCATAATTGTTTTTTTTTTAATGTTCAGTTTCAGAAACTTTTACTATGTACAGCCTAGTAACAAAAATAACCACTGACAACTCGTTAACAATATTTTTTTATTTGTGTAAGAGTATTTACTCCTTGTAGGAGATTATTAATAAACTCCATAGTTTTTCAGGCAGGTTATTTAAGTAAATGTATTTTACATGCAATGTCATTTCATGACATGTGTATTTGGGTATTTGGGTAAATCTATCAAAATGTTATTAGAATATTTTAATGATCAAGCGGTTAGCGGCTGACTAGTCAATCGACGGTGCTCGGGTTCGATATTCGATGGGCACAAGCACTGGTGTGATGAGTGCTCATAATAGTTTGAATTCCTGGATTTAGGCGTTAAATACTAGCTGCTGCAGTGCAGCATGCTGCATTATAAAAGTTTTTGGTGAGCCCCGCGGGATTGCTTAATGTTTTCGGGATACATATTCAGGTCTATGCTATCATCTCATCAATGTCATCATCTACCTGTAAAAATCAAGGTCATCATCTACTTGTGTGCCAAATTTCATTCAAATCCGTTTAGTAGTTTTTGCGTGAATGAGTAACAAACACCCATCCATCTAAACATCCAAACTTTCGCATTTATAATATTGATACCTATAGATATTTCAGTACTAGCTGTTCTCCGCGAATTCGTTCGCGTGACCCACACACATTACTTCCTTCTACTTAATCGGATCTATCCCTGTGTTGGTCTGGGCTCCTTTGAAGAATAGACTATGTGCCGTTCTGCCAGTCAGTTCGTAAGAGACGAATGATATATGCTATACGAGTCACTAACATCGTGGCTACTAGGTGGTAGAGTTCCGCATTATCTCGCACGGGTCTGGTTCCACCGCCTTATAGCGTCAGTACTTATCACTATTTTCGTGATAAAAAAACTTAAAAATGGGTACAAAGTTTTTGCTTTACGTAGTAATAATATATTAATTGTTATACACGAACGATTTCGTGGATATAGCTAGTATAAATATATATAAACATTAGATTCACCTATGTCTTCCCCTATTATTTTCAATAGATCTTCAGTGAAACAACTAGTTGTAAACTATTTGAGTGAACCCCTCATCTTCTGTTAGAGCGTGTTAAGTTTCTAATTCTAAAGCTACCGTGAAGCCCTTCCAGTGTCCATTTACAGTCGGTGACCGCTAGTTGAATAACAGGTGTAGTTTTGATACGCCTCTAAACAATTTCTATTGTCACATTTCTTTTGTTTTTTCATTTTTTACATTGATGAATGATTTAAACAAAATATATATTTTATCATTAAAATGCAGTAAAACTTTAATAACAAATTTTTAACCTTCTGTATAACTGGAACCCTAGATCAGATCCTTACCAAATTTATATCAGACTAATTAGAAAATATAACCTTTCAAACAAACTAAGATTTTTTTGGTCCAGGAATCTTTGAGTATTTGGGATTGGGAATTTTTCGAAGTCGCTTAAAACATCCTACTTCATTTACTCCTAACATCATTTAAATAATGAGTTACATTAATTACGCATTTATTCAATGGAAAAATGATTATTCGGTTACGTTTAAAATTAAGTCATGGCAGTATCTTACAGGAGGGTAATGGATTCCTGACAAATGGGTCCCTTTAGTAACCATTATCACCGCACAGTTTACGCACCAACCTCGTGGCTAATTTAACTGACAGTTAGAGATATTGGTACGTTCAAATAATAATTAATATTTCCATTATAAACTTTTGTATGTATATGGTATAAATATTGTACCACTGCCTTATGTACCTATTCTTGCCGCAGTGTCATTAATGTTTATTATTTTCGTGTTCCGATTAGGAGAGTAAGGTAGCCAATCGACTTACACGTGTGGTATTGATATCCCGGAAAGCAACGCACCACTAATATCTTTGTTGTCTATGGCGATGGTTTCTCTTTTATTGGGTAATAAAAAAAAGGAAAAAGGTGGAAAATGAAGATCGCCACGACTAGGTGGTAGAGTTCCGCAACGTCTCGCCTTGGTATTTGGTACCACCGCCTTACTTATTCCTGCCGCAATAGCAATTGTCGTATTCCGGTTTGTAGGGTAAGATAGCAGGTAGACTTACATATGGCATTGTTATCCCGCCACATGAATAGCAACGCACCATTAACCTCTTTAGTGTCTATTGACGATGGTTTTTTTTCCACCAGAAAACCTATCTGCTTGTTTGCCATCTAATGAATAAAAA